>WWET01005950.1:58465-81084 GCA_011038615.1 Limnodynastes dumerilii
GGGGATAGCCATTTAAATTGTACAGTATGGGCGTGCTAAGCCCCGTACGACCAGCGTATCGGTACGAAAATTCGCACGGACGCTTGAAAAAGTTAGGGTAGGGTTCAGCCGCCGTAAGTCGGTACAATCAATGGGAGTGTCATGGGCGTGAAAGTTTATACGCCCGGGCGATCATACGCTACGCTCGCGGGCGTAGGTCTGGATCAGGCCCCATGACTCAAGTTTATTGCTGCTGAAAACAGCTTCATCACAAGCATTTTTTGTCATGGCTTTCATCAACTTATATTTGTTTTTTATTGTCTTTCAAAGTACATGTATCATTTGAAACGGTTTTTGTTTGTGAAAGTGGTATTTGAATGAATTATAGTTAATTACCCTAATTTCCTTGCTGAAAGTCACTTTACATTACTCCACTTGTACTGTAAGTGACATAATGTCACTAATGCTACTGTCATCTCTTTTTGCAAAATGAACTGCTTTATCAAAGGCTCTCATCAGATTATACATGTCCTCCATAATTTGTCATTGCAATCCATAGATTTCCATTACTTGTGCAACTTTTAAGGACATCAAAAGTTGAATTATTTTTAGTTAGCTCGCATACGATATTTAAAAAAATAATAATAATTGCCTCTTTGTAAGGATGCCAAACCATCATAGGCACAATAAAATCTGTTGAAATGTGAATAATATGCTCTGCATGTCTTGATAAGTGCACATAGATCTTGAGTACTGTGTGCTATTTCTGAGAGTAATGATTATAAAGATGATTATTTTGCTGTTTTTGAGAAAGGTATAAGTTGAGTTGGTTGGAAATTCATGCATTACCTGCTATACATTGCTGACTATACCAGAGTATAATGGAGATACGTCTTTTTTGAAAAATAATAATGATTAACTGTTCATCATCAGTCTATGGTAATTGGTGTTGCGGGACTGCTCCCAGGACATAGAATCAAACTGGTGCCTCGACTTCACTAGAGCACCTGATGGTTGGGATAGGTTGTGCGACAGGCGCTCAGCAGGTCACAATCCCCAGAAGACAGCCCCAGGTAAAACAAAGGCAAGGGTGAATAAACCAAAGGTATTTATTAGTACAAACAAGACATTACAGGAAAAAGGTGAACTGGGAGCAACAATAACAATGAAAAAACCATGAATACAAAAATAAACTACAAGCTATAAACACTACTGAGTACAAATACAAACAGAACCACTGAGCACAATCAGGAGTAACCAAACACTAGATGCTGGGGCACAAAGGTAATCTGAATACAAAGATAAATATGTACACAAATACAAAGAGGAGTCAACATAACAGAGAACACTAGTGCACAAGGAAAACCTAAATACAAAGATACATATGAATATAAATATATACAAAAGACAAAAGGTAACTGACATACAGGACAAAAGGCAGCTGGTACACAAAGGTACAAGGCAGTAACAGTAGGACTGGAATACACAAGAACAAGGCAAACAAGGCAATATGCTCTAGTTAGCTAGAGGCAGTCCTTTTTTCTTAGCTGCTCAGGTGCTGTAACTTAATCATAAAGGCAAAGTTCAAACAGCAACCTCTAGGGGCAAGTCAGGAGAACATCCACACTAACCAATGAGTCCCACAGCAGCATCTATGTGCAGGTTTATGGTGATTTTGTATGCTATATTTAAAACTGTAGTTTTCTTAATAGAAAAACCCAGCTTGTAAATTAGAAAAATATGCCTTAAATATTTAATTAATAACACAAATTCAGCGATTTTTACAAATTTAGATATAGTACCTATCATCCCGGTTCAAGACCCATTCAACCGACATAACTGTGTTGGGTGCCAGGACTTGGGTAGCACCACATGGTTGCAACTAGCTGTCAACTGTTTTTGTGTATTCAGATCTCTTTAAAGACCGTATGTACGCAATCTATGAAATGAAACGCTACGTAGATAGCGTAAAATAGTTACTACGCATACGTAGTAGCTATAATCAGAAAAATAGGCATGTAAATAAAACATTTTGGGGTTGTGAATCCGGTCAATAGATTTTAAACATAAATAAAATCTATTTCATTTTAATTTTTAAGGAAAGAATAGCACTTTAAAAATAATGGACTGGATTCAGATTTAAGAAGCTTTTCCGTGTGTTCGTAATAGATCCGTATATTAATACAAAATAAGTATGTGTCACAAAAGTAACGAATTTCGGAACACTTCTGTGTTGTGAAAGCAACTTATTGTTAGCGCACGTATATGTGACGGAAGTGAAACGTTTGCAAATACGACAGCACGTCTACTACATTACCACGTCCATTTTTTGCTATTTACATTCCGACTGATGCCTACTTATTAATAATCCGTCCGACTTTTTATGTTCGCACGCATTTTTTGACGTACGGAATTTCATTCCAATTGTGCTTTGTAACTCCATGTTCTGCACATGCGCACTGAATAGAAATCACCCCACTTACGCATTTTGTGTGCGTAAATTACCAGATGTTCTTAATTCTGAATACGGACCAATATTCTAAATAAAAACTGCCTGAGCAAAATGTACATCAATGTGCTTCTATGCAATAAATATTGTATAGTGTAGTGTATGCAGCGTGTATGTTTTAATCTTAAATTTCAGAGACATCAAAAAGTTAGATGTGTAAAGCTAAGAATAGGGCTTAAAAACCTTTGTCTTGCACTTACACCAGTCCTGAGCTAGTGATTAATTTTAAGAGGAAGTACAGGAAAACATGGCTGCTGCTGTCCTCACAGCTGCAATAAAGCACCCTCTTTCTAATGTTGTTATACTAGAACACTCCTATCCACTAGTGCAGAGCACATGGAAGCAAACACAGGCAGATCAGCCACTTTGTACATACTTTTTCTTTCCATTTTACACAGTGTGCAGTGCTTACAATTACAACAGATGCACTAGAAAAGGTCCTACGACAGTTGCAGCACAAGAGGGTTATGTCAACAAGTGTGAGGTGATTAATCAGTGGTGGTTTAGATCTTGCTAAAGTACAAGTGCTGAATTAAGCCTGCTCATTTTAGTTGTCTTATTCTAGTTATGAAGATTTTAACTAACATTCATAGCTGGGGGCATAGGGCCGGATTCACACCTAATAAGCAGTCATAACTTTAGTAAAGGACTTACTGCACATGCGTAGTAGGTCCTTTACGCAATCTACGTACCAGTTCAGTACATAGATTGCCTCTGTGCGGTCTTTAAAGACTGCACGGAGTATTTTATGTAAAAAGAAGCTGCCTCGGGGAGGAATTAGGTAGAAGTGGGAGAGAAAGGTATTTAGATTAACCGGGGTGGGCGGGGTGGGGTGGGGGTGTGGCACAATGTCGTGCGGACATTGCACTGATAGTTAAGATAGCACTATTGCACTCGTAAATGCCATAAGCTATTTAAAAAGGGGGACGGGATGGCGACAGGACGAGTGAGTTAGGTGCGGTACTGCCTGCATCTAACTCACACCGGATCTGGGAATCCGGTCCATATTGCCTGAGGAAATAACAAACTTAGAGATGCCTAATATCTGCTTAATCTATTTTATAAATTCATGTAAAGTCAAATATTCATAGTTAAAACTCAACATGCCCGTTTCAAATATCTACTTACAATACTGTTATATTTAGTACTATAACCTATAATTCATGCCTTTAGGCTCCAATCCATACAGATAAGACCTGGTTACCTCTCACATGCCAAAAACATGCTGGTAGGTTAATTGGCTGCTGCTAAAAATGTCCTCTAGAGTGTGTGGATGTATGTATGTATGTATGTATGTATGTATGTATGTGTCAGGGAGACTATTCTTAACATTTCTTTAGGGTCACCATAGTATTATTCTCCTGTAACCATTTATACCATGTTAAAATGGATTACAGAATTTCACATAACATATTGTATTCATTTAAGCCAAAATTTGAAATCAATATAATTGATAAAATGTTTTCCCTTAAATTCTTCTTTCCTCCCATAATATGCAGATTCCTGCAGTCCCCAGGCTGTTGTTATTCAATTCACAATTCCTACCTTCTCTGTTATAGAATATTGAAACTCTGTCAACATTCTAAACAATTATATAAGGTTTCAGGTCTTTAGCTTTCCATTATCAGTAATCAAATAAGAAATTCATATTTTTTTTATCCTTTTTCCTGGAACTTGTTTTGCTAGATAACACTATATATTGATTCTAAAATAATCTTGGCAACAAATTATCACTTTTTGCATAACTTTTTATTGGTTTTATGGCAATGTATTAGTTAGTCTTGGTCTATTTGCTTTTTTTAAAGTAAATTTCCTATATAAACATAACCTTTGTTCAATGTTCTGGAATTTATTCTAGAACCATATTACTAACTTTAATTAGGTTTGGACATTTTATGCTGTGCTAGGTAAAGTCAAAGGAGTCCTGTAGGGTGGAAGGAAAATATTTAATTAGGTCATATGTTGATTTTTGCTGGGCTCTCTGCCATGTTAATAAAATCTGGGTTTCTTTAGTAGAACTATAAAGTAAAAAGGCTTGGACTTTAAATTTAAATATTAAAGATTTAGATGCATAAGCATATTACTATACATATTATTTCTTAGCAAAGTAGCATTTTGAAACGACTGAATTTTAATCATATCCTTTAACAAATGGATAATAACTCTAAAGTCAAAGAGTATAAATGCATAGCTTCTTGAAATTCTATTATAACATTATAGTAGGAATACTGATCAGAAAGCTTATTATAAGTTATGGAAGGAAAAGACTCTTAAGACTGCGGAAAAATATTTGAATCATTTAAATATTGATTTTAAATGAGATAATTAAGAGAATTTACATAGAAATATAAATTCTAGGAAACAATATAAAAAACAATATAAAAAAAAAATTTGAATAAAACTAAGATAAAAGCAAGTTCAGGAATTCCCACTATCTAATGATTCCTGTTTTGACATGATTAGTATTATTATCTTTACAATTTTTTTTAAAATATTAACTATATGATGTTTCAAGCAAAACCTCAACTCTCTTGACGTTGCGGCTTTCACGTCTTCCCTTGATCCCCTCCTCGCATCCATGTCCTGCCCTAACCTAGCCACCTCTTTCTACAACAATACCCTCTCCTCTGCCCTAGACACTGCCTGTCCTCCCTCCTCCATCCCCTTTGCTGCATCAACCTCCAACCCTAGCACTCCCTGCTCACTCGGTTCCTAAAAAAGTGCTCCCATACTGCGGAGCGCCTCCGGAGAAAGTCTCATTCCCTTGCAGACTTTTTTCACTTCAAGTCCATCCTCTCCTCTTTTAGCTCTGCCTTCGCCCTGCCAAGCAATCCTTCTTCAAGTCAACTCTTTGCCACCTTCAAATCTCTCTCTCCTCCCCTTCCTCTCTCCAATTCTGTCTCTGAATTTGCCAACTTTTTCACTTCCATTAGGATCTACCATGACCTCTCAACCCTCTCCATCTTCACCATCTTATCTGCTCCCCAGCTACCCACCTATGTCTGCCTCCAACCCCACCTCAGCTAAAGAAGTCCACTCCCTTCTTTTGTCATCCCCTTCGTCAACGTGCCCACCTGATCCAATCCCGTCTAATCTTATCTGGTTTCTCCCTCTTTCCAACTGCTCTAATCTTGCCAACCTCTTTAACTTATCCCTCTCCTCTGAATTCTTCCCCTCCACCTTTATAGATGCACTTGTCTCCCCATCCTTAAAAAACCCAAAATTGACCCCACCTCACCCACCAACTATTGACTTCTTACTTCTCCCCTTCGCCTCCAAGCTGATTGAACAGCTTGTTTACAACCATCTAATCATCTACCTCACGACAACCCCATCCAGTATCCTTTTTAGTCTGGGTTCCACCACTCCATTGAAAACTGCCCTGACTAAGGTCACAAACGATCTTTTCTCTGTTAAATCTAAGGACCACTTCTTTCTTCTCATCCTCCTGGATCTATCAACAGCCTTTGGCACTGTTGATCACTCTCTCCTGCTCCACACCCTTCACACTTTCGGCCTCTCTGGCACTGTCCACTCCTATTTCTTCTCCTATCTCTCGGACCACTCTTTCTCTGTCTCAACCCCTAGCTCCTCCTCCCCTACCATTCCTCTTCCCCAGGGTTCATTCTTGGTCCCCTTCTCTTCTCCTTCTATATCTTCTCTCTGGGTGACCTCATCAGTTCCTTTGGCTTTCACTATCACCTCTACGCCAATGACTTTCAAATCTATCTCTCTTCCCCTGACCTTGCCCCCTCTCTCCTGTCCAAAGTATCAGATTGCCTCTCTCCTCATGGATGTCCCAGTTCTTTCTCAAGCTTAACTTGGACAAAACTGAAATCATAGTCTTCCCTCCTTCATGTATCCCCTTTGCCCCTACTATCTCCATTACTATTGGCCACTCCACCATCTCCTCCTCCACCCATGCCTGGGTGTCATCCTTGTCTCCTTACTTTCCTTTACTCCCCACATCTGTGCCCTCTCACTGTCCTGCTGCTTTCACCCCGCACAAAATAGCTCGCATCAGACCCTTCTTAACCGCAGATGCCACTAAAACGCTTGTTCACTCTCTCGTTATCTCCCGTTTCAACTACTGCAACATTCTCCTCTCTGGCCTCCCCGCTATGGTCTGCTGATTACCGCCTCCTCAACTCCAACTTGATAACTACCTCTCACTCTCGCATCCAAGTCTTCTCCTGGGCTGCCACTCTGCACTGTAAAAATCCGCAACAACAGGCAATTCAGCATGCTCCAATCCTTCAAATGCTCCCTCAATTACCCACTTTTTCAGGCTAGTCTACCCATCATCCACCTAAGCTTACCTGCCCTCCCCATCTTCATCCTTGTGTCTACTGTTTGTTCACATCCTCCCACTTAGCGTGTTAGCTCTTATGAGCAGTGCCCTCCTCCTCTCTGCATCATCCCACTACCTTGTCCTTATCCCCACTTTTTCTCTCTATGGACTATCTCTCCTTATTCATCTGCTCCTACATGTTTCATGCTGCAGGAGTAAACCTAGCAGCGTGTGAAGTTCCCTTCTATGAGTGTTCTGTACGACCGCTGATCTGCACCAGTGCGAGAGCCCCCTCCCACACTGTACACTTTGCATGCTTCCCCCACCCTCTTTAGCATGTTGAGGGGAAGCACAGCTATTAGGAAGCACTATTTCCTAGGAAATGGGCTCGTACAGAATAAAGTTGCTACTTTAAGGTTACTATAGTAGTCAATACTATAACTTGCATGCACTAGTGACCTGGCGGTCTTAATTCTGGATCCGGCCCCTGATCTCTAAAACCAATGTCCTCATTTGTCAGTTATGAGTCATTTTGAAAGTTTACTAGAACTAGGACAATTCCTAAAACTAGAAATTAGAGTATGTTGTTTGTTAGACTTTATTACATTGTGGCACTGCAAGGGTAAATTCATTGTATATTTATTCCAAACTAATTTGTTCTGTAAGACATAAAATGTAATAATTTGTAATGAAGTAATGATTCTCTCTTATCTCTTTGGGGATTTCTTTTTTGAAATGACTGATTATACCCATGGGCCTACAGATTAATCAAATTACAGTATTTTCAAATGATAACATTGCATTTAAAATAAAGGATGGGGAAGTATTCTAATAAAAAATTTCATGCAAAATTCTAATTTGAAATGAGCTAAATATTACATTCATAATTAAGAATATTGAAAGCTTAATATCAAATGTTTAAATAGTAAGATAGCTATTAAGAATTAATAAGGTTTTAAACTAATAATGAGACAGATCATTTCAAGGTTGATGAACAGGCAAAAGTTAAAGTTTTCAACACTTTGTAGTAGGATCTTTCAGAAATCATGAAAAATATGACAAATCATTGCAAAAATCTAATTACTTATTTCCAAACTGATCCACATAAAGCTGCACTTATATGTGTAACCTAACTCTTCATTGTTCTGTTCGGCAGGAAATTTTGGAGAGCAAACAAAAATGTGTATTTCAAGATGAGGGGCTCATCCAATGTTAGGAGCAAAGTAAAAAAAGAAATAAAACGAAATTAAAGCTGAGAGGTGACATTAATAATAAATTACAGTGTTAAAACAGTGTTAAATCAAAGCTAAACTGTATTTGTTTACAATCACTTTCACTGGTCCGGATTCACACTTACGTCGTTTTCGTCTTACGTCTTTCGTAGCTTATTTTCGCTATGTGCGTACTATTTGTGTACATACATTGTGTAAGCGCGGTCTTTCAACTGTGCTTACACAATGTATGTACAGAAATAATACGTAGATAGCGTAAATACTACACATGCGTAGTAGCTCAATTCTTTTAACAACCTATGTAAGACGAAACTACGTAACTGTGAATCCGGACCACTATATGCAAAATGAAAAAAATAAAATGAATATATAAACCTCTTTGTCATAACTTTGTAGTAACTATAGTAGTAGCTTAAGAATATGAAGTGTTCTGACGATACAGGATTTATAGGTGTATGACTGGTTCTCAAAAGCAGACCCGAATTCCTAGGATGAAACTGAGCAGCTCTGATTCTCTTACAACTTACACAAATCTGGTAAGACCTTTTCGAGGAAGGGGAAGGGGGATAGGCTGGCGAGGGGGGTAAGTACCTTTTAAATGCCTGGTATGAGAATATAGTTTGTTCATTTATTGGCATCTCTTATTGAAAGCAATGTTTCAACATTTTTCAAGTCCCATCAGAGAAAGCATCCTTGGCACATTTGAAATCTCTGCATTGAACCCTTTCATTTTATAATAGACTCTGTAATGTCTATGTCATTTTGTTATCTCATTTTTGTACTATAAGCATGGTGATTAAGTAGCAATTTATAAGTTCATGTCTCTGTGTTCATGCTCTGAATTCACGCGTCAGAGCAGCTTGGTTCTTAAGTGCTACATAGTTGTAACAGAAAAGGTTATTTTGAGTTTATGATCATTCTAATAAAAGTGCATTGTGTTAGATTAATTAAAGGAAAAACCAAAGGCCTCCGGCAACATTTTGCATACTGTCCAAATGAACTTATGTGGCGGCAGTAACCAGTAATAAGTGTATGAAGTAAATAGAGTAAATTAGAGTAAATTAGTCATTTTAAAGACCAAGGACCGGATTCACAGAACCGTATTTACTATGTGTGCGTTTTTATGCACACATGTAGCAAGGCAACACCCATGACACTATCCTCGCCTGGACAGTTTTTTGGTGACTTACGCCTCCATAGGGCACGCGTGTACTTACGCGCGTATGTAATTTAGGTACGTGTGTATCTATCTAACCGTGCCCTCAAATGCCCATTTAAGTGCCTCCCCCGCCCACTTTCACATTCTAACGTACGAAAAACAGCCACGCCCCTCCGTAAGTAAGTCCCTAAGTGTGATTCACAAGTCTGTGCCTAAAGTACTTACAAGCGTGAATATTATGTAATATGTGTGGAAAAAGTTACTACACATGCGCAGTTAATCAGCTCCTAAAAATGTGCACGCAACCCTTCGCAAAAACGTATCTGCGAATGCTGCCCCAAGTGGTTGCTTCAGTTAACCCTTTGTCACACATAAATCATACAGCCTCTGGTGAGGTCAGGGTTGTGAAACCTCCACTTTGCTTTTTGATTTCTTTCCTATGTTTTAACAGACGCGTGTTAAATATTCCTTGAAAATGAACCGTTGTTTATATAAACAATTTTCCTCATTATTGGGTAGATCCAGAGTTAAGTACGACAGCAAATTTAGGCATGATGCATGTGTATGCGCACGGCAGATGTCACGCATTGTGACTCTGATCATACATAACTTGTTTGTAACTATGTACAAAGGGGCGTGTCATCCCTATGCAAGTAGAAAATATGCAGTGTAGATGGAGGGAGGCATTTAAATTGTACAGTATGGGCTGGGTTAGGCTGTTACGTGCGACAAGGCGATATGTACGACCGCCGATACGCAAGGAAAAGTTAAGGTAGGGTTTGAAACTCATAAATCAGCTAAATTATGTGCGATCGAGGGGAGTGTCTGGGGGAGTGCGTTGTACTTACGATTACGTAACTACGCTAAACGATCGTACTTAAAGAGAACTTAAGTCCAGATCTGGCCCTATTATTATAATTAAATATATATACATATATAAATGTTCTTTGGTAAGATAACCAGAATTTCCCAGGGATATGTTTTATGACTAGTATGTGTCACCAACTGCGCTCAATGGCAGTCCAAAAACATACCACACCTAAGGTGCAGAGTTTAACTGCATTCACCACAGTCCCTGATGTAGAGGATGGATTTGGCCAATGGCAAGTAGCAGGTTGCGGCCCTGCAGACAAATGTACAGAAGCTGAGATGATACAATGATGAGTGACAGGAACCAAGTGTTACATAATGTCACGCTGCGTGTAATTGTTTACATGTTTCTGTGGCTTCTGTATATCGTGTTCACCTGGTCTATAATCAGCTCACTCCTTTGCCTGTCGAGGGTGAGTCTTACTGCAGTCTCTAATTGGAAGCGGGAGCTTTAAATAGTCGACAGCATGTTCTTCATGCTGTCGATGATAGCGTCTCATTACCTGCATCTAGCCAGCTTTCTGGATCATGCGCCTTGTGCTCCCTTGGACCTCTGTTTGTTGCTTCCCTTTCGTTCTCCCTCCTGTTACCTTTTTCTCCCTTTTGTCTACCTTTCTCTGATCCTCCGTGGTGCCTTGTCCATTCCCTGTCTCACTGTGCGTATATCTGGTGGTGCTCTGCTCCCGCTCACACTGTCAGCTCTGTCTGTGTTCAGTCTCTGAGCAGTATCTGTCTCCAGCGCCATTCTGTGTTTGTCATCTGCCCGATTGAGTGGCTGTGTCTCTGAGTCTTACAATCTTACTCAATCTGTCTCCTGTGTTTTTCTGGGCTTGTTGTATGCCAGAGGGAGTTTCTGTATTACTCTTGCGGATTCTAACATAGTATCCCTTACTTGGTGGAAGCTCTACTTACCTGTGGTAATTTGGTCTCTCTGTCTGTGCATTGTGAGTGTGGGTTCTTGCTTAAAGAGGCAACTTGCCAGGTACTACTGGGGATAACAACTAGAGGCTCCAACCTACTGAGTGCAGCAGCCAAGCCTATCTTAACCATCAGAAACTGTAGTGAACATTTGACCCCAGTTAGACTTTGCCCCCTGGTGTGGAACCTGGGTACAGTTACACCAAGAACATGAGGAGTGCAGGAACTAGAGTTACGAGGATTGCGGGAAATGGTGACATGTGGAGTATCAGGAAGCCAGAACACTCGAGCGAGCTTGGGGACACAAGTCAACAGGCAGATGAAACCTGTTGCTATGAGTGCACAAAGAAGATTTAACATGAAAAAAGATATACCTGGGGATGAGGTCAGAAATGGGTAACAGAACATAGCTGAGTGATAACAACTAAACACACATAAACAGAAAGACCAGCAAGAGAATGACAGCAGAGGGGAAACCATGTGACCAGAGAAAAATATAAACAAAGAAAAATACGGTGATCATAACGGTATTATATATATTGTTATTATTTTTTTAAGTGAGTTATTTAACTCAGTCAGGGCCGATGCTAGCATGTCTCACACCCCCCCTGCCAAAAATTAATTTTCACCCTCCTATTTTTGACTCTTCAGGCTCCTCTCTGTGCACTCCTCACTCAAGTGTTGGACATGATGACGTCACGCCCAACATTCAGTGAAAAGGGAGCAGGGTGGAGTGAGGAGAGCAGAGGATGCTGGGTCCTGGGCGCCCCATATTAGGTAAGTATATATATATAGACAGAGGAGAGAGCCTATCTGGCTTGGCGCCCCCTGCTACGCTTACCCTGCTTACTGGGTTCCGCCGACCCTGAACTTAGTGTAAATAAATATCAAAAATAATCCACCAAAGCAAGCAAGAGAGGAAATATACATTAATAAGCAAGAATATATGAACAGAGAATCAATATAAAATGCAAATCATGGTAACTACTTTTGGGAGAACATTCCTGTGTTTATTATATAAGCACATATTCCATTTTCATCTGCTTTGTGAAAATGCACATACATCCATTTTCTTTTACTATTGTGGTTTCTGGCACTTTTATTCATTTACTTTAATGCAGACAAAGGCTAAAGATACATTACCATAGTTCTCAGTTCCAGCAGGAGGTGGCCCAATAAACGGAACAATTTTCCACCGGGGAAAGGTACTAATATCTGCACCGTACACCTTGCCTGCTAGGACCAATAATTCTGGCAGAAGATGAAGGCTCTTGTTCAGTTCCAACTTAAATATAGGATAAGGGATCTTGAAAGCGCTATAAATAAACCTGCCGCAATAAACTACACTAGAGTGTCCATAAAAACTCTAAAAAACATTCAATAAAAACAAGGTAGTGGGTATGTTCAAAGCGCTGGATAATTAAATATGCAATACAAATCAATAAATATCAATAAATATGTCCATAAAAACAAGCGGCATACAGGTGAAATATAAGTCCACAATGTTATTTCCAAAAAAGTCTCCACTGATGTATATTATGCACAATCTCTCATCCCGATGGTATCATAAAGGATAAAAGAAAAAAGGGAGACTTTTTTGGAAATAACTTTGTGGACTTACATTTTAACCTGTATGTCGCTTGTTTTTATAGACATATTTATTGATATTTATTGATTTGTATAGCATATTTAAATAGCGCTTTGAACATAACCACTACCTTGTTTTTATTTTTCTTGTTCAGTTCCATTAGCTGATTGGCTCTGCTTAAAATTTCGGGTACTAGAGCCCAATATTAATTAAACATGCCATAAAATCACATAATCATATCAAAATGCTTCTGGTACGATTATTGCCCATTTGAAAAATCCATCATGCCCACTCACTAGGGCTATTATTGGACCAAATAATTGGATGACTCGACCAATAATTGCTCTAATGTATGACCAGCTTAGCACAGAGATATTGGTTTGACATCTGGGAGCTGATTCAGAGTTTCATGTGTGCGCGAGATGGAATTGCGCAAACAAATTTAAATACGGCCTATTCAAGGTTTTAGCATAAAAATGCAAGCGTTAATTGCACGCATCTAGAACACGGTTATGCATGCTCGGAAGCGCCTCCATGCTTCCGTCTAAATGATCAATTGAGTGGAATGTGTGGGCACGAGTCGTAAGGACACATTGCCGTCCGTCTACATTTAATTCAGTGAAAGGTGGATGTGGAAATGCAAAAAGGTGTTTTTGTTTTTTGTTTTTTTTTAAATGTAAAATAAATACTTTTCTAAAAAATGTATGTTGTTTGAAATTGTAAAAAAACATGAATATTCAACTATGTAAAAGCTTTATATGGTATGTAAAATAATTGAAACACTAACTAATTTGTAATATTGTGTTTTTATTTAGAGTCTCCAAACAACATACAAAAGAAAACTGACATTTTTTAGGATTATGAAAAATTACATTTATTTTAAAATAAATATAAAAATTATTATAAAAACAAACTAAAATAAACCTAAGCTATGTTAAAATGCCTCACGGTTACAAATTTTCCTGCAGATATTCGCAACTTTGTATGTTTGTATCTATATAGTAATAGTATAGCAAACTGTCCATACGGATGCACTCGAATCAGCTAGTAAACGCCCTAAAAATACATCCATATTCCAACACACCCCTTATTGTATACAAATAAACACGGATTCGTAAGCTGGCGGAGATGGAAAAATAGCATTGCATGTGTCTGCTTTCCGAGCGTCAATACGATTCTTGCGCATGCGCAGTGCGCAATTTCGCTTCACAGCTATCTAAATTTTACACAGATCCGTAACTCTGAATCCGACCCTGAT
The DNA here is from genome assembly GCA_011038615.1 of Limnodynastes dumerilii. Taxonomy (NCBI): domain Eukaryota; kingdom Metazoa; phylum Chordata; class Amphibia; order Anura; family Limnodynastidae; genus Limnodynastes; species Limnodynastes dumerilii. Next base: position 72,270 of record WWET01005950.1, read on the forward strand.
GTCTAACTGATTATGGAAAGGGATTATCTGTACTGTAAGACTTCTGTAGTACATATAAATGGAAGAAAAATGAGAAAGCATAACGACAGGAGAATGTTACAGGCAATTTAGTAAGCTTATATAAATTATTTATCTTTTGCTTTGGTATGATGCAGTCAGTGGAACTTAACATCATAGCCAAACATGGGTAACCAATAGTATTTAAGAAGTACTGGAGAGTGTTGAGAAAAAAGGATAAAAAAAATTCAAGATAAAAATAGTTATCACTCTATAAAACAAGGGCAAGAACAATATCAATTATCTAATGATCGGGTCACAATGATCAGGTCAAAATCTATAAGATCAGTAAATAGAGTGGCTCATAGAACATCTGGAAATTAAGCATGAAGGATTGGTTAATGAACAATGAGTATCAGGTGGTAATGATGAATGAAATCCTAGAAAAAACATTGCAAGCATTCAGAGGCAAGCATTGAGGAAGTCTTCAGTCTGGTACTGGAAAGCACATTGTAAACATTGCCTGCCTTCCTGCATCTGATAGTTTGTTCTTATGGATGTTTGCTATATTATTTGCATATGTAAACCCACTCCACATGTTTTATGTATCCCCATCTTTATTGTTTGTTTCAAAACTAATAACAAAGAAAAGTGCATCTTGTATATGACAGATTGCTGAGCCTTTATTCATTACTTTAGCAAAATAGAAAGCGTGATATTAGCAGAGCTAGATTGCCTGCCTTGAGATTTTTTTTACTTGCAGGCAATAGAAAGCAAATATGGCCTTTTAGGCATCACACGCCAGCAGAAAAACTTAATGCTTGGAGAATGATTTCTAAACAGCTGGTTTTCTTTGAAATATACTTACTGTATGCATAGGTTTTTATTTCCTAACCAAACTGTGAGCTTCTCTGAAAATAAGGGAGCATAACCTCAGGAAAGTACAAACTTAAATAATAGATACAGTTGTTTAATTTATTAGACTGCATAAAGAATAAAATCATTATTACATTAAGTAAACCGTTGGATTCATTCTTTGAGAAAGGAACCCTCTGGTTCAGGAAATTAGTGTGAGCCAGAAGAACCTTCAGTCTTCACTTCCAGACTCCCAGTGCCTTCTCCATCTGCCTCCGGTACCTCGGCTGCTGGGAAAGCTTGTTTAATGAGACGTGCCAGAGGACATTCTTTCGGGTACGAAAGTCTCGTTTTCTCTATAGCGCTTATGTTTACTTTTATGTACTTGCACTTAATTCATTTTTATTCATTGATTTGGTTTTAACTATTATGTTGGAATAACTATTCAATGGATGAGCGTTATTAACTTTACACTCAAAAGTAAAGAACCTTCTCGCGCTGCCTGGAAAAACACTAGTTGTGAGGGGGTGGGGGAAGCGGGGGGGGAGAATATAATGAAATAGGACGTGAAAGGCAGCTCATCACCCGCCTGTTTATTACAAGGCAGACTCTCTTGCTGAACATTATAAGGCTTACAGTATGTTTTGAGGTATTGACTTACTTACATCCTGGACATTGGAGACCTTATTATACTTTCGATCGGATATCTACATTGTTTTTTCTGACTGCAAGCTGGAGAAATACTCTTGGAGTCACCTTAGTTTGAAAACTACACACGTGTTATTACCATTCTGGAACTTTCTTACTTTGTTGTGACTGTCTCTTTCATTTTGGACACTCTTGCTTTTTCTATTTTCTGTTTTCTTTGCTTGACATCTTTTTATTTGTTATTGTTTCATGATTTATGATTTATTATCCATGCTTTATGATTTACTGAGGTTTTTCATTTTTTTATTCTCTCTGATCTAATTAAACTGTTTTTACCAATTTAGAGCGCTGAGTACTATTTAGTTGTTATTAAATGTATCTTATTTTGTACACCTTCCTTTTGAGGGCATTGGGGAAGATACTGTATTTGAGCACTGTCATACAGCGATTTGGTACCACTGAATTAAAATTATTACTTCTGTTTTTATTTTCTCTATATGTTTATGTTTTTATGTAGTTATTATTTATAATATGTTTTAATATATGCTGGAAAGACATAGGGCCATATTTACTAAACTGTGGGTTTGTAAAAGTAGTGATGTTTCCCATAGCAACCAATCAGAATTTAGCTAACATTCTCTATTATGTTAAAAGAAAGTGAGAACTAGAATCTGATTGGTTGCTATAAGCAACATCTCCACTTTTCCAAACCCGCAGCTTAGTAAATCTGGCCCATACTATCAGTTATGCTTTTTATGTATACATATAATAAGTCCTGGTATTTATTACATTGCTCAGGGTATATCCAGTTATTTTATTAGATATCCTTACACACTGGTTTCCACAGTGATTTTTCCCACCATCTTCTTATTGCAGGAGTGTTAAGGACTACGCTCTATAGCAAATTTCCATGGGGGCCCCTATAATGCAATGCTGCCTTATCTTTCTCTTCACTCTGCTCTAAAAACATGTGTGCAATAGAAGCGGGCACCACCCTTTTTTTTCAGAGCAAGTGAAGAAGGCAATGGGAAGTGTTAACACAGTGGATAGGGCACTCCCCTTGGGGCAGATCCAGACCTAAGGCCGCCGTCGTTTTATACGCTGGCCGTATGCGTAAGAACGGTATTTCTACCGTTTTGTGCATGCAGATGTTGCCCAGCGTAATCCATGGCTCTCGGTGCCGTGGATCTGCCATCCGTAACTACAGCGTAGTTACGGACAAAGGGGCATGCTGCACTGTAACTACGCTGTAGTTACGGAAGGTAGGCGGGGGAAGGGAGGGAAATTAGGAAAGGAGGGCTGGGTTAGGGGGTTACAAATAGATTCCCGGTGTAATTACCCACTCTTACGCCGACTGAAGTTAAGGTAGCCTTCAGCCGGCGTAACAGTGGGTAAGTACGCCGGGACAGAGGGAGTGTCTGGGGCGTGCTTATGAGCTACGCTGGCCGTACTTACAAAGTACTACACAGCGTAGCTCTGGATCAGGCCCCTTGTCTCTAAGCTCTGTATTAACTGCACCCCAGTATTAACTTTAGTTACACCACTGTATGGTTAGGGGTTGTGCCAAAGACTATTATTTAATGGGTAATCTCTCCTTTTATTCCTGCTTTAACATTTTTTACATATTTTACTCTGCAGAATTCTATTAGAGTAAAATATTCTTGGTCTTCTAGTATCAGCAGCAAAAGCGTCAAGAGGCATGAGGACGAATCCCCCCATATGTATAGAGGGGTGCTTTGCACAGTAGAGCAAAGGGCTCTCATTGGGATAGATCCAGACCTAAGTGCTTGTTATGTTTCATCGTGTAGTGTATTTACGCTAGCGGATTTTCCATGCACTCCCCTAGGCACTCCCCTCGCTTGTACGTACTTTGGCCGTTTTAAGCTTCCCAAACCCTACCTTAACTTCTCAAAGCATAACCACAGACATACGTAAAGGCTGCACATATGTAAGTGCCTAAGCACACCCATACTGTACAATTTACATGCCTCACCCCGCCTCTGAAGTGTAATTACGGGTGTCGTATGGATGTCACGCCCCCTTCGTTCATAGTCACGCTGTTGATACGTGGCTGGTACATACATTCAGAGTTATGTGGTGTAACATCTGCCGTGTGCATGCGCAGTAAATACTAATGGGCGATTTTACGTCAGCGGCTAGCGTACGCTTACGTAGTTTAGGATCTGGCCCATTAAGTCTGTAAAACTGATGGCTCAGACTCATCAGATATCTTCTGCCAGCAATGTTTAAGTACATTGTAGTATTGCCGGTTGGAAGATCACTGGTAAGTTTGTATAACCATTGCAGTCACAGAGACATGAAATGTTCTTTTACGCTAATCGAGCTTTTAATCTCACACAGAGAAGAAAAAATATTAAAATCTGAGAAAGAGATAGAAGGCTTAACAACCTCTTTGAATACACACAAAGAGGACCAAATATGCATAACTCGTTTAGAAACTATTAATCAAAAACTGTATAAATTTTAATCAAATTTGATGCAATATAAACAAAATAAACTGAACAGAGATATCCAAGCTATAAGGAAGGAAAGGTGAGAGACTATACGAAGACACAAAAAGGTCCAAATAAATATATTTCTAAGAAAAATTCTAGTTATACAAACCCCAAAACTAACCAAAATAGAAATTTAAGCATAAAAGATAACGATAAAAATAAAATACATTCCAATAAAAACACAAATAATAGAAATCCAAAAAATTCCAGATTTAATAATAACACTAATTAAAAAAAAAAAATTTGATAAAAATTCATCTTCACTTTCTCCAACTAAAGTAGATTCCCAAGTAATAAAAAATAAAGATACGAATACAACTAAAACGATCAAATCTCAATTTTGCCAATCAATAACAAGCCAGGACCCAATAGAACCCTCAATGATAAATTCCCCCCCTAATCCTCTGGAAGGAAGCAGTAGACAACAATCCCCTTCCCCTTTTCACAAAAGAGGAATGACTGACCAAAATTTCTCTGTTCCCACAAAAAATCGATACGAACTCCTCTCTCAAAACAGAACAAAAGAGAAAGAGAGTTCGACCCAGAGGAAGAAGAGGAGGAAGGAAAAAAGAAAACCCTAAAGAAAGTGAATTAGACCGGCCTCTCAACATCAGAGGCATCTTTAATCTGTCCTCAAAAACCCTTACTAAAGATCAAATTTCACTTTTGATGAGAGGTCTTAAATTTGCACCCTTGTCAAAACCAAACTTTTTTGAGCTATTTCTCTAATTAAACAAATTTGTAAGAAGTATTTGTAGACAACGTTATTTTGCTTGCAAAAAGTCAGAAGGACCTGCTCCACCCACTCCTCTGGAGGATTTAATGCATGAATTCCCAGACAAGTTGGATAATATGGATGACTTAAGTACTCTAGATATACTTGATGGTTTACTAGAGGAAAATAACTATTGTAAACAATCTAACTCAAAGGTTGATCCTAATAACAAGAAAAAATTTCAGAACTATTCAAAATTCTACCCATTACAACAAAAAACAGGCATAATTGATACTTTCTATAAACAAACCTTGGATGAATTAAAAAAGTTATGTGAAAAAGTAGATAAGACCCCCATTTCTAATAATAATCTTACTCCACTAGAGCAAAGGGCTCTAAGAGATTTGATGTCAGAGGATACCATAATTTTTAAAGCCGCAGACAAGGGAGGGGGATTGGTAATTTTGGATAAGGACCAATATGTTTCAATCGCAAAGACCCAATTAGATGATGTATCTACTTATGAGACTTTAAAAACTAACCCTACTATTCATTATCAAAGTGAACTTAAAAAAATCTTAGTATGGGCACTCAATGAAAAGGTTATTACCAAAACAGAGTTTAATTTTTTATATCCTTTATACCCAATAATAGCGGTATATTACTTTCTACCGAAGATCCATAAATCCCTAACCAATCCCCCTCCCCGTCCTATAATATCCGGCATTGGCTCTCTGACATCGAATCTCTCTTTCTACATCGACCACTTCTTGCAGAAACATGTCTCGAATCTTAAGGCATATTTACAGGACACCACTCATTTCTTGAAACTTGTATCTGGAATACAGTGGAAGCCATCTTACATTTTAGCTACCTGTGATGTACAGGCCTTATATTCGAATATTCCTCACTCTAAAGGTCTAGAAGTCATCAAAACATACCTCTCCGCAGACGATACCATTAATGAAGCACATATAAACTTTATTTTAAGTGGCATTGCGTTTATTTTACAACATCATTTTTTTCTTTTTGATGGGACGTTCTACCGCCAGATACTTGGAACTGTAATGGGAACTAGGTTTGCCCCTAGTTTCGCTGGCCTCTACATGGGCCACTTCGAGGAGAGGCACGTGTGGGGCGGCGAGACCGGGGCAAACCTAGTCCTCTACACACGCTATATAGACGACATTTTTTTTGTATGGGATGGGTCGGTGGAGAGCTTCGACCTTTTTCTAGAGACACTTAATTGTAATGATTATAATTTGAAGTTCACCTCAGAAACTAGCAGGTCCAAAATTAACTTCATGGACAAATTGTTGATGATGAAATTGTCACTTCAACTTATCAAAAACCGGTTAATGTAAATAATCATCTAGATTACACTAGTAATCACAAAAAAATCTGGTTGTCCAACATTCCAAGTGGATAACTCAGAAGATTAAGAAGAAATTGTTCCTCTATGGAGCTTTTCTTACCATAAGCAGAAAATCTCATAAACACCTTTAGAGAAAAAGCATATCCGGAAGAAATACTGAAAACATCATACACAAAAGCGTTAGAACTAGATAGAGGTGATCTTCTGAATTATAAAAAAGAGAGAAAAAGGAAACATCAAAAGCTAACCTTTTTCTCTACTTACAATTGTGCATCTAATAAAATAAGTAAAATAATCCAAAAAAATTACAATATTCTAAAACTTGATCCTAAGCTAAAGGCTACAATCCCTTCGAAACCTGGCCTGACATTTCGAAAGGCCAAAAATCTAAAAGACCTTTTGGCACCAAGTTTTTTGCAAAATAAAAATAGAAATAAAGATACAAGGGGGCGTGGCTTGGAAGCCGAGGTGAATGGCTGCAGGTCTGTGGAGCTCTCTACAATTCCCCAGTTTCTAGCCTGCTAGACACTTTCTCCCTCTGCAATTATCGAGGGATCACTTGGACATAACGGCGCTGGTGCCTCCTGCTTGGCCCCTGTCGTCTGTCATTGTGCGGGGGTTTGTTTCTCCTGGCGCCGACGGGGCCGCGCTGTCGGCGTTGGAACACTTGGCCCTGCTCCTGGCTTCTTACTGGCATAACGCAGGACTCCTGCACCCCGGTGGGCAGAAAATTCGGGGCTCCGGACTTTCCCCCTGAGGTCTGAAGGTTAGTGGCAAGAAGAAGTGGGTCCCGTGTGCCACTAGACCTCAGACCGCCATTACCCGCCCCACGTGGCCTGCTGCTGATCACTGGCTGCCGCTTACACTGCTGGTGCAGCAGCACGAAGGACCAGTCTGCTCCTCAGGTTCCATCATCACCTCACCTCCCCGTCTGGTGAGTTAGTGACCTGTGCGTCCTGCACCTGCCCCTACTCACCCCATAGTACCTGTGGAAGCCTTCCTCCAAGTTTTGCGCCCGGACGCCATCTTGGACCGCACTGGAGGTCTGCTGCTGCCGCTGTTCCCCTCCCTTCTTCGCTGACAGGCTGCTTAGGGTCACCTACACTGGAGTCTTGGCCCTGGCTGGTTGGCTGAACCCGCAGGATAGCTCATGCCTTGAACCCTGGCTCTCCCCTCGGCTTCTGACCCTCTCCTGGAGCACAGGGAGCTTCCATACAGTGCTGTAGCCTAACAGAAGTTGCTGTGGGACACTTCTTCCAGTACACCACCAGAGGGAGCCCTGCATTAAGAAATAGCTCCACAGTTAAGTATAGTATACTGCATTCCCAGGGAGATCCTGGTTTCTCCATTTACACACCAGGGATTTACTGGAGCATATTCCAGTTCCAGTTCCCATCCCCTCTCCCTTCGCAGGGGTGGCCGCCCAGGCAATGTAATGTAACATAATGGTCGGGAAACTTTTTTAATAGGGGGACAAAGTACCTGATGACCACCTTCTTTTGCGTGGCAATGGTCTGTTAACTACATTACTCTCATGGCTGCGCTGAATTCATCTTCCACACTTCATCTACCTACCTCTTCACACCTCTGATGGGTAAAAGGGGTTCACTCAGGAAGACGCCTGCTAAATCCAAACCCTCTTTCTCTCGTTCAGACATCACATCCTTCCTCAGTATTACTCCTCTGCCTACCTCTCAAAGCGACTTACCACCGTCTCCGGCTGCCCAGTCTGACATGTCTGAGCCCGCTTCCCCGGCTTCGGGTGCTAGCCTATCTTCGTTGCCCCACAAAGATGTTGGAGAAATATTACGGCGCCTGGATTCCCTTCCCACAAAACAGGACATAGCACAGCTAGAAAATCGCCTCTTGGAGAAACTGCAATCCCAGACGCTCTCATTACAAGCAGATATCTCTCAAGCTGCTGCTAGAATCACGTCAGTGGAGACCTCACAAGCGGACCAGGCGCAACACATCACCCAGTTACATAGTATTGTAGCGGACCAAGCCCAAGCCATTGCAGACCTTCATACGCACCTAGAGGATTTGGACAACAGAGGCCGGCGGAACAACCTGCGGGTCCGTGGTATTCCTGAGGACCTCCCATCGGGTAATATAGAGGTAGCCCTGACCAAAGTTTTCAACGAGGTTCTGGGAGCTAATCCGGATAATGTTATTGTCTACGACCGAGCCCACAGGGCCCTTAAACCAAGAGGTCCAGCTCAAGCGCAGCCACGTGACATAATCTGCCGAATTCATCACTACAAGGTGAAGGAAGAAATCTTGCAAAAAGCACGACGGAAAACACATCTGGAGTTTGAAGGGCACCCTGTTCAAATATTTCAGGACTTATCCTGGCAGACCCTACAAAAGCGGCGGCATCTCCGGCCTCTCACCGACATCCTCAGGAACCACGAGATTGAATACTGTTGGGCGTTCCCCTTCGGTCTCATGGTTAACCATGAAGGAAAATCTACATCCTGCGTAGTCCCTCTGACCTCCCAAGCTTCTGCGAACTGCTGGCCATTCCAATGCCCTCCCTGCCGGACTGGGACTTGGCTACACAGATGCTGAGCTCCACACCAACTACATCCCATTCGGAGTGGCAAACAGCTCGACAGCAGAAGCGGAAGCCTTCAACTCCGACCTGATTCCCGTATGCAACCTGTTCTGCAGATTTCCTCCCACAAATGAGGGCGTCGCTCTAGGTTG
>WWET01005951.1:4141-16497 GCA_011038615.1 Limnodynastes dumerilii
TGTGCGAGCGTATGGCCCCTTCCTTACGCCGGCTGAAGTTAGGGTAGCTCTCAAGGAGGGGCCATACGCCCGCACAGGGGGAGTGTCCTTCAAAATGAACGCCGATACTCTGTGCTTTAGTAAGCACAGCGCATCGGCGTAGGTCTGGATCAGGCCCTTTGTGTTGTCATGAATATAAAATGTTTCCATTTATAAATTCATACCAGTAAATACTAAATAACTAAGGACTAAGGGCCGTATTCAGAGAACCGTTTTTGTGGTGAGTTGCGTGCGTATTTTTAGGTACTTTTCACCTGCGCATGCGTAGTAACTTTATTTACGTACTTTGCGTAGACTATACGCACGTCAGTGCCTCACGGATTAACTTGTGAATCGCACTTGAGGACATCTCACGCACGTAGAAATTGACATAAAAGTGGGTGGGGGGAGGCATTTAAATCAACGCATGGAGGCGGGGATATAAAGAATCGCATTGGACGGGGGGAGGGGAATAAATGCACATGAAAAGATACAAGTGGTGTATGGACTCGTAAGTGGCTGACAGCACGTCAGGGAGAGGGGAGTGTCATATGTCAAGGGGATTGGCCATTTTATAAAAATGCATCTCTGAATACGGCCCTCAACTAACTAACCTAACTAATGCTAAGGGGGCTTTTTCTGATCACTGTGATTGGAAAACTCCTCCTTAAGATGTGCAGACACTGCAGTACCAGAAAGTACCAGCACACAGTTCTGGATTTAGAGGATCTGTCCTGTATGTCTTACACCGGCGGGGAGGCAAATCTCACAAAGGTGACGCACTTCCTCTCATTGGGCCTGATCCAGACCTATGCCCGCGAGCGATCGTACGCCGGTCGTAAAACCGGGTGAAAAAACGCACTACGCATGTGCAGCATGACAACTTCCGGTCGTCCGAAGGACATGAGCGTACAGCGAGCGTATTTTGTGCGTTTTTGTACGACGATAGTCCGGACGCTCGAGTTACTACACAGAGGCGGGGATAGCCATTTAAATTGTACATTATAAGCGTGCTAAGCCCCGTACGACCAGCATATCGGTCCGAAAATTCGTACGGACGCTGGAAAAAGTTAGGGTAGGGTTCAGCCACCGTAAGTAGGTACAATTAATGGGAGTGTCATGGGCGTGAAAGTTTATACTCCCGGGCGATCATACGCTACGCTCACGGGCGTAGGTCTGGATCAGGCCCATTGTGCGACGGGGGAATGCTAGTTGCACAGTAAGGGCTGACTTCAGATTAACTACCTTATAAGCAATGGCAGCGGCCTCCCCTCACTCATGCTGTAGTTAGGATGCAGCAGTGATCCGGCATAAGGCCAGTTCCTGAATATCTCATGTATATATATATATATATATGGTTTTTAATTATTTTAAATTATTTCCCTCTAAGTCCATGTACAATATGGGAGTTTCCTCTTCTGATCCACCCTTCTGTACTTCTCCGAATTTTCACAAACACCAGTTAAAAGACTTAGGGCCAGATTTACTAAAATGCGGGAAAGTGAAGATGATGCCTATAGCAACCAATCAAACTCTGTATCTTCCTTTCCTATTACATACTAGAAAATGTCAGCTAGAATCTGATTGGTTGCTATGGGAAGGGCCAGATTAACAATGAGGCTAATGGGACTACAGTCCCAGGCCTCCACCTGAAAATAGGCCCCCACACACTGCAGATCTCCAAGCCTCTCACTCCAGTGCATAAGGATGAATGTCAAGGACTGAAATCCTCCTCCAAGGCATACTATATAGTGTGGGACCTTGATAATTTGCAGCCCCAGGCCCACATGGCCCTCAATCTGGCCCTGGCTATGGCCAACATCTCCACTTTTCCCTTTTCCGCAGCTTACTAAATCTGGCCCTTGAAGTAGCTTTTATCTGCTGATCGTCTATCCGGGGAAGTGGTTGCAATATGAATGTATTGATGTCAGCGATTGTGGATCCCTCAGGATCTTTTGCTCAGGGATCTGGTTGCAGAAGCATTGAACCAGACCTGCACCTTAAACCTGTGTAATGTATGGCCAGTACACTATTGAGAGCCTAACTGTGTTTTGGGACAGCCTTGAGAGAGATAAAGCTACTTTCTATATGCCTTTTTAATGTATTCCGAATGTGAGTACCCTTTTACTATATGAAAATGAAAGACCCTGTTTTAACGTTATTACACCATCTGCGGTCTCTCTGTGTCTCTTCCCTTCCTAGGAAAACGGTGCTGAAATCGAGGCTCCCCCTGCAGAGACGTTGCATTGCACACTCGCTGGTCTTGGAGCACAGATGCCGACCAGAGAGACAGCCCTTGTCGCTTTGCCGCCAAACGGAGATCCACGCTGTCTGTTACCACTGACTGGGACATTACAAGTTTGTGAGGACGAAATTTGCAACTTTTCTTCCAAATCGTGAGACTGTCACAATTCATACTCCCTGTTTACTTTTGAATCATTTAAGGACTTGGACAGCAACTCTGTTTCCAAAAGTATCTGGATTAACATTGCATATTACTGCTGAATTCACTATCGCTCCACTGTGTTTTGAATATAACCTATTGTGTTCCTAGCGCTAATACTTACCTCATGTATGTCAGCAAGCTTTATGTGGGAACATTAATACCATTTTTAGAGGTATAATTGAAGGCTGCAGAGGGATCCTTAGTGCTCTACTGTGACCATATCCCTTTGTTATAATATAGAAAATATGTCACAACATACAACTGTATTAGTTATTGACTAGAAGTTCTTCTGGGTTGTTCTTTATCTCAAGATCTCTGAGACAGATATATGTCCGAATGTAATGCTTATAGTGAAATGTGTGCTGTATTTTTAGAATTGTTTAATACAGCAAGAAGTGATTTACATCTGGTGTATTATAGTTTTTTTTTGCTGATTTTTTGGGAGGGGCACATTAAAGAGAGATATTTCAGTGCTTCAATCTCAGTTGTTTTACATTACAGATTGATAACTCATATGTGAATGACCTCTTATCATGAAGATGGGATGTTGATGTTGATATCTGGGATTTAGTACAAATACAGAATGGAAGTTGATCAATCAATTTATAGGTAAATGCAAACAGGTGCATGGAAGGCAGGGGGTTAATCTGCTTGCCACAGAAACAGGGGGAAAAATAGCCCCAGCAACACTGCCATAAACCAGTAACAGACTATACCGGGATTTAGCACTTAAGTACTTTCATTGTTAAATCATTATGGAGAGATTTAGGACTCAGTCCATCAGCTGAATTCCATACACCGGTTGCGGAATTCAGCAGATTTCCTTGCAGCATGCATGGGTGCGCCAAATGTTACATGTTACATGTGCATGGTACCCAGGTGTACGGAACATAGGGCCGATCTCAGACTTGCGCCTGTCACCTCACTTTCGTACACAAAGGGGTTTATCCGGGACTGCGCACGACAGGGGGATTATGAACGCCACGTGCATAATTTCCCTGTCCCATAAGTTGTGCGTATACGCACAACATTAGTACGTTTGTGTACCGGGCAGCGTGCCTGTTGATACATGAAACTGTTCCCTAATTTACAACCATCAGGGATTTTTGGTCGTCGGACACCCTGGAACGGCGTTCCAGCACCTTTTTTTCAGTCCTGTCCAACTCACAACTTGACCCAAGAGATCAGACTGTCGGGAAAAAGTTGTTTTTCTTGTTAAAAGCCTGTGCAGGCTCCCGTAATGGCAGTGACCGAACGCTCCCGTTAGAGCCCTGTATTATACCGCACCACGTGACCGCCGGCAGACAGAGATGGAGCACCAGAGAGAGGACGCGCCGCAGAGGAAAGGACATCAAATGTGAGTAAAACAGGATATTTTTGCTGTGTCTGAGGGGCAGACATAGGGGCTGTGCATGAGGGACAGACATAGGGGCTGTGCATGAGGGACAGACATAGGGGCTGTGCATGAGGGACAAACATAGGGGCTGTGTCTGAGGGGCAGACATAGGGGCTGTGCATGAGGGACAAACATAGGGGCTGTGCATGAGGGGCAGACATAGGGGCTGTGCATGAGGGGCAGACATACATTATAAGGGGCAGATAATGGAGGCTGGACATTACAAAGGCATACACATGGAGGCTGGACATTACAACGGGCAGACAATGGAGGCTGGAAATTAAAAGGGCAGATATGGAGGCTGGACATTACAAGGAGCACACATGGAGGCTGGCTATTAAAAGGGGCAGACAATGGGGGCTGGACATTACAAGGGGCAAAATTATAAAATATTAAAAGTGGGCTGTAATAAGGTCTGAAACTTATGAGGGGGCTGCAATAAGGTCTGAAATGTTATAGGGGGGCTGAAAAATTATAGGGGGGCTGATGAGGGCTGAGTTCCTGCACTTTTTTTTTTTACAAAAAAGCACTGACATTCATCATATCTCCACCATGAAGGCCGGGATAGACATCTAAATAAGAAATCGGGGCTGGGGGAAGCCCGTTATGACAAGGTAATCAGCAGTAAATCCGAAGACCTGGTCGTAAAATTTCTGGTAGTAATCTGGACACGTAAATGTCCCGATCTACTACCTTGAGCAGGGAGTGCACTCTCCACTACGTGATCGTACGTACTGACCCTCACAAGCTCGTAAGGAGTGCACTGGTCAGTATCTGACCCAAAGTGTGTAAATGGGGTGTTTTGAGGAGAGGGAGCATGTGTCCTCCAGATGTTACATGTAACATGTTACGGTGCTATTATGTCACAAGCCTTGACTGGCTCACCAATCCACCCGTTTTCTTCAGGAGTTCCTTCTCCTTCTATGGTCAGGACGATGGTTGTGGCATCACCCACATTCAAACAGCCTCACAGTGAGTCCAGATTAGCTCACTGCGCTGACTGACACCTAGGGCTCTGAGTATTGGCAGGACAGGCATTTTGGCTGGTATGGAGTTGTATGTCATATAGTATAGTGTATTTTTGAGTACTTTGCAACTCACTGTTATTAATACCAGCAAACGAAGAGGCATTACCAAGAAGAAAAGTGGTGGACTAATGTAAGGGAATGATCCCGCAAATGAGCCAATCAAGACCCAGTCCTTAATATAACTACACATAGTTTATGGCTGAATGTTTACTCTATCTATAGGACATGTGTAAGTCCAGGAAGCTGCTGACTATTAAGGCTCCACAATCGCATAGCATTTAATATTACAATCATTATTCTGTGTGTTCAGGGCCGCCATCAAGAGGGGACAGCTGAGACTATTATTCTGGGCCTGCCGATACTTACTTAGCTCTGCAGCAGCAGGTATTAATGGTATCCTACCACCGATACTCACCTAGCTCTGCAGCAGCAGGTATTAATGATATCCTACCACCGATACTTACCTAGCTCTGCAGCAGCAGGTATTAATGGGATCCTACCACCGATACATACCTAGTTCTGCAGCAGCAGGTATTAATGGCATCCTACCACCGATACTTACCTAGCTCTGCAGCAGCAGGTATTAATGGTATCCTACCACCGATACTAACCTAGCTCTGCAGCAGCAGGTATTAATGGTATCCTACCACTGATACTTACCTAGCTCTTCAGCAGCAGGTATTAATGGTATCCTAGCACCGATACTCACCTAGCTCTGCAACAGAAGGTGTCTACTTACTGCCCAGAGCTGTTCTGTAGTGGGCCAATGCTGAGAAAAAGAGAATACACTGTATATCTGGGAATACATATATATCGATATATGAGAGAGATGCACTCAGAGGGTGAACACTGATCACAGTAAAAGATGTATATAAAAGCAAGGCATAAATGTGAATGAAACATATAATATTCCTATATTAATACATTAATACACAAACAGACAATAAAAATACTCTAAATAATGAATATGAATGGATAGCCAATACACATAAACACTGAAATGAATGATTCCTTGAACCATTAGCCTGCAGAGCGCGCGTCGCGTTGGAGAGAGCCGGAAGACACAGGAAAGGTAAGTTTAATATATAGAGCTCTTTTAGAAAGTAGTTAGGGAATGGGAATTTGAACTGGGGGAGTGGGAAGCTTGACATGAAAAGAGCAATAGGGCTGAATAGACACCTATAGAGGGGCAATAACTTTGTGGGGACAGAAGGAGGGGCAATAAGGCTGGGTGAAAACAAATAAAGTGGGGGGTAATAAGGCTGACTGGACACAGGAGGGGTAATAAGGCTGGGCAAAACTGAAGGAGTGGACAATAAGGCAGGCTGCATACAAATAAAAAGTGGGGGGTAATAAAGCTGTCTGGACATAGGAGGGGTAATAAGGCTGGGCAAACTGAAGGAGTGGACAATAAGGCTGGCTGTGCACAAAGTTGGGGCAATCAGGTTGGCTGGACACAAGAAGGGCAATAAGGCTGGGTGGACACACATAAATAGGGGGCAATAAGGCTGGCTGGACACAGAAGGATGGGGCAATAAGGCCAACTGGGCAAACAAAAGGAGGGGCAATAATGCTGGTTGTACAAGTAAACAGGAGGGGACAATAAAGGTGACTGGACACAAATAAAGAGGGAGCAATAAGGCTGGCTGGACAAGAAGGAGGGGGCAATAAAGCTGGCTGGGCATACAAAAGGAGGGGCAATAATGCTGGTTGGACAAATAGAAGGAAGGGACAATGGGGTAGATCCAGAACTACGTGTGCGGTACGTTTATTCGCGGAGCGTATTTTCGTACACGTAAGTTCGCTACACTCTTCTCGGCACACCCCTTGCACGTACGTATTATCTCTAAATACGCTACCCAAACCCTACCTTAACTTTTCCAAACATAACAGCATACGTCCGCTAACGGACGTACTGACTACGCGAACGTACGCAGCTTAGCACGCCCATACTGTACACTTTAAATACCACCCCCCGCCTACTTCACGTAAAATGCACGTATTTTGGACAAACGTAAATTTGGCACACCCACACGTAAGTATTTACATGAGACATACGTGAATCAACCATACGTTCAAAATTCCGCTACGTGAATGTGCGTATTTTCTATGGTGCGCACGCGCAGTGTGTTCAAATCTGCGAATTTACGTCTCCGCCACACGTAAAATCGCGTGGAAGCGTAGTTCTGGATCAGGCCCAATAAGGCTAACTGGACATAAGTAAAGAGGGGGGCACTCAGACTGGCTGTACAAAGAGGGGGCAACAAGACTGGCTGGCCACAAAGATGGAAGGGACAATAAAGCTGGTTGGACACACAAAAGGAGGGGCAATAAGGTTGGTTGGACTTGTCCGCCCCCTAGAAACGGCCCTATGGGGGAGCTATCATTGTTTAACCAGATCATTTAATTAAACATGAAGCGTTCAGTCTATAAATCATGACCCACATGACATGAACACAATGTAATTACTCATTGTTGATCTGTTTACTTTGCCAAACTCAAGATACATCTGGTGCTTAAATTTCCATAACCCACTGCTAAATTTCCACTTCGAGAAATATAGATAGATAGATAGATAGATAGATAGATAGATAGATAGATAGATAGATAGATAGATAGATAGATACACATACATACATACATACATACATACATACATACATATACTGTTGTAGTGTAACAAAGACTAAGACAATTCCCCACTGTCCTGCTAATACCTGCTGCTGAGCTCCCTTGCATAATCCCCTTACTCTTTTTCCAGCTGTCCTGTGTGCTGGTCCCTCCCACCTTGCTACTGCTGCCCAGGCTGCTATGATTCTTAGCCCTTTGTCTAGTGTCAACCCATGTTTAGCATTAACCCCATGACTGCCAAGTACATTGAGGGCATCAGTGATGGATACAGATGGATTTCCTGCTTCAAGATGACTGCTGTGAGCAGGCTTTGCTCCCAACCAGTTCCGTTAGCAGAGCTGGTCTTATTGTGAACTCTATGGCTACCAGCAACTCTGCCACACTGTTTCCAGCATCCACAACTTGCCTAATTACCCCTTGCCTAAGCACCCATATTGGATGAGGAAGCCCGCTGTCCAGGACATCGGGAACCATCAATGGTTACTCTACCGGAGGCGCAGCAGCACCACTGGTATCCTCACAGGTCTGGACATGCTGGCAGTACAGAGATAAGATAAAAAGACTAAAACTTGAGGAGAAATTAAGGCTGCAAGGATCGGAGATGCATACCTCCCAACATTTAAGAATTTGAAACAGGGACAAAATTTTGCGGCCTGGTAGAGGGGGTGTGTCTTGTACCACCCAGTGGGCATCTCTGGGAAAGTGGGTGCGTATTACACTGCCCAGACCAGCGGGTCTGTTTATTTGTCCAGTCTCCATGTCTGCCCCTTATTATTATGTCCAGCCTTGATATCTGTCTCTATATTATTTGTCCAGCCTCCATGTCTGCCCCTTGTAATGTCTAGCCTCTATGCCTTCCCCTTATTATTATGTCCAGCCTCCATATCTGCCCCTTGTAATGTCCAGCTGCCACGTCTGCCCCTTGTAATGTCCAGCCTCCATGTCTGCCCCTTGTAATGTCCAGCCTCCATGTCTGCCCCTTGTAATGTCTAGCCTCCATTGTCCGCCCCTTGTAATGTCCAGCCTCCATGTCTGCCCCTTGTAATGTCCAGCCTGCATGTCTGCCTCTTTATTATTTGTTCTTCCTCCATGTGTGCCCCATATAATATCCAGCCTCCATGTCTGCCCCTTGTAATATCCAGCCTCCATGTCTGCCTCTTTATTATTTGTCCAGCCTTTTGTCCAGCCTCCATGTCTGCCCCTTGTAATGTCCAGCCCCAGAGACAGAGAAGAGGTAAGAAGAAAAAAGGAGACCCCTGATTAGCCTACTCATTTAACCAATAGTAAGTTTTAAGAAGTAAGGGGGCCATTGTGCAGGATTTGTACATGTCCCTCCCCCCTTCCCCTGAGAGAAAACTGTCCTGATTTGCGGACCTCAAAAGGGACTGGGCCTATTGGGACAAGCCCTACACTTTTTTTTGGCCCATGAATCGGGGACAAACCCCCTGCAGGAGAAGGGGGGCTCATTCGGCATCTATATCTTCCCTCCCAGAGATCTTGGAGGGAAGAAATAGATGCCAAATGGGGCCCCCTTTCCCCTGCCAACCATAATATTCAGACTTGGGTGCAGGATGAATGCCACAGGGCCCCCTGTTCTGAGGGACCCGTGTGCATTGAACACCCTGCACCCATTATAGACACACCTATGCAATAAACCTATGAACTGCCTGATGACAGTGTCAAGCAGCCAGATATGTATCATACTTTATGACAAGATGGCATTCAGTTTTCTTTCCTCTCCAACCAAGCATCTGACTTTCCTTTCTCATTGCTTTGTTGCATTGCTTGACTACCTTTAATTCACATGAAATAGTAACTCCTAGATCCCTTGCCTCCTCAGTAGTTACTAATGTAATGATATTAATGTCATATTGAGTCTTTGGGTGACAAAACTCTAAAAATAACATCATGTAAATGTAACTTTATGTTCAGGATTGTTCACATGATCTGCCTTCTGTTCCATCACAAGTCAAAGTTTACTATTACACCTAGCGACAGATTCTCTGTCCATCATACACAGCCAATACCTGTAACACAGGTACAGAGGATATTTGCATTTTATACTTATATATAACTTAATCTCTCTCTCTCTCAGTATAATCATTCCTGTATGAACTGTCATCCACAAAACAAGCATTTCTACACAAGGAGAAGACAAGGATCATGAAGTCATTTCTGTTTTTCTATAGAATAACTTTTACAGTAATTTCTGGGATTTTCAGTACTATCATTTTCATTTTAGTTTCCATTGCGTATTTCAGAAACTGGAAAGAGACTGGCAACCTGGGCATAATAGATAGAATCCAGTTGGTTACACTGTTTACCAATGTCTTATATCAGAGCTTCTTCAATGCTGATGCCATTTTTTACTTCTTTGACATTTATGCTACACATAAAAGCTTAACATTATTCATGTTTATGCTACAAATGCTCCTGAGTGATGTGAGTTTCTGGAACACCACCTGGCTCTCCATCTTCTACTCCATAAAACTGATGAACATTTCCCACCGTGTTTTCAGTTTTGTCAAAACATGGGTCACGTCTTCTCTTTCTCAACTCATCATGGGATCGATCGTTGGTGCTGCTATTATTAATATTCCAGTCATTTGGACATTGCGCATAGAAACTCCCAACAACAACACTGACCAACAACTTCTATATGGTTATGTATTCAGATGGGATTACTCTTACATCATCATAAACACAGTGATTAGATTCTGTCTTCCTTTTTCTTTGACTTGTGTCTGTATTGGACTCAGTGTCACAACTCTACTGAGACACATCCAGAGGATGAACCAGACAGAATCTCATATAACATCAACTCAGCTCCAAGGCCACATTCAAGTCATAAGGTTTATGATTCTACGAGTTATGTTGGACATTTCTTTTTATATGATGATGTTATTTTTCAGTTTATCACTATTGTACCCTCTGAATATCTTCTCAATGTTTGCCTTCTGGTCAGTTATTATGTTATATCCCACAACTCAGTCTCTCATTATAATATTTGGAAATCCCAGAATCAAGAGTAGACTTTGTGTTGTCTAGCTCAGTGCTCATCAACCAGTGTGCCATGGAACAACAGTGTGCCACAGAATGTTGTCAAGTCTGCCACGGTGCAATGCCTCCAACAGGAGAAAAAGAACTGGAAGACCTTGTAGATACATGAATGTGGAATACTGGAGAGCTAAAGACACACGATTGGTTATACTGGGGAGGCTGGAGACACATGATGGGGGCTACTGGGGAGGCTGCAGACATATGATGGGGGGCTACTGGAGAGGCTGCAGACACATGATGGAGGGCTAACATAGGTAAATTAGTTATAAGAAAAAAAATGTTATTAGCTGTGATTTTTTTTATTTATCAAATAAAAAATAATGTAATATCTGTGTATGTACTTTGTAATTCCTGCTTTTTTTGTATATTTTGCTTTTGGTGTGCCGCAGAATTCTAGGAAGGGCTTAGGTGTGCTGCGAAATTCTGGGAAAGGCTTAGGTGTGCCGAGGGTGAGAAAAGGTTGAGGAGCACTGGTCTAGCTGAATATAAAATATTTATACATATGTGTGTAATTTAACCTGTTTTATATATACTATATATATGTATATAATCTTTTTAGATCACCAAAGAAATGGATTTCCTGCATAGTTTATTCATTTTAATAAATGCATCTGTTCCCCTTAGTTCAATTTACAATTTACTTCAATCAATATAGCTTTATTGTGAGCTAAAGCTCCTGATTATATATTTGCTTATACTTAGTACTATATATTGTATGTCCTTGTGCTTACACAATGGTCTCTTTTGGTCCTTGACTGCCCAATATAAATAAATACATATACATATATACATATGTATATATGGTTTGTTACTGGTTAATTGCAAGAGTGCTGGGGTGTCTTTTTGTATCTGTGTAAATTCCCCACACCTTTCAGCACCTGCTCTATATAATAATTTGTTTGAGCATCTCCATTTTGTGTGTTTGCTATAAAGCTTGTCTGAAATAGCAGTTGAGAGGGGGCGCTGTTTCAGAATGGCTGTTTTGAAGACTTGGGGACCTCTGTCGATATATGGTCCAAAGTTGGAACTCTGACAGTATTAGACTTAGGACCAAACCAGAGAAGCCTTATAAGTGGCTGGTGGCTTATCATATATCTGCAAATGTATGTAACTAATCTCTCTGACACTTATTTTAAAGATTAAATGTTAGGGTTTGTTGCTGGTTAATTGCAAGAGTGCTGGGGTGACTATATATATATAACACATCCTAGATCTGAAAGAAAGAAATATTCTTATTAAATACTTTATTCTTTACATAGTTGAATGTGCTGACAACAAAATCACACTAAAATTATCAATGGAAATCAAATTTATTAACCCATGGAGGTCTGCATTTGGAGTCACCCTCAAATTTAAAGTGGAAAAACACCCTACAGGCTGATCCAACTTTGATGTAATGGGCCAGATCCAGAATAACGTCTCTCGACGGAAATACGTCCGTCAGATGCCGATGACAGTTACTGCGCATGCATAGTAACAATTTTACGTAATCTACGTATCGTTTTGTTACGTAAATTGCGTACATGCGGTCTTTAAGACCACATATACGCAATCTATGTAACGAAACAATACGTAGATTACGTAAAATAGTTACTACACATGCGCAGTAACTGTCATCGGCATCTGATGGACGTATTTCCGTCGAGGGACGTTTTTCTGGATCCGGCCCAATGTCCTTAAAACAAGTCAAAATGAGGCTCAGTAGTGTGTGTGGCCTCCACGTGCCTGTATGACCTCCCTACAACGCCTGGGCATGCTCCTGATGAGGTGGCGGATG
>WWET01005951.1:18958-42486 GCA_011038615.1 Limnodynastes dumerilii
AAGTAAAGGGGGTGACAGCCTCATCTCTCCGTCACCCCCTTCACTCACAGCAGCGCCGCAGCAGAGACTGCGACTGTATCTCTCCTCTCTGGTGATGAATGACGCGCTGCGTGACCCCAAGGTCGCGCTGCGCGTCATTCATCAGTCTGAAAGAGCGCGCCGCGGAGGAGTTGGGAGCAGCTGAGCAGCAGGTAAGTAATTAATCATTGGTGGCTCCTGGCTGGGTCTAGGGAGGGGGGGGGCGGCCTGCTATATATTTGAGCTAAACTAGGGAGGGGGCTGCATTGAGCTAAACTAGGGAGGGGGCTGCATTGAGCTAAACTAGGGAAGGGGCTGCATTGAGCTAAACTAGGGAGGGGGCTGCATATTATTAAAAATATGGAGGGGGCCTGCTATATCAGCTAAACTAGGGAGGGGGCTACTATATATGAGCTAAACTAGGGAGGGGGCCTGCTATAGATGAGTAAAACTAGGGAGTGGTTGCAATATCTAATTAGAGGCCTGAAGGGGAATATGAAGGGGACATAGAATCCTGAAGGGAAATATGAAGGGGGCATAGAGGCCTGAAGAGGACATATGAAGGGGGCATAGAGTCCTGAAGGGGCATATGAAAGGGCACATATAAAGGAGGCATGAAGGGGGCATATAAGGAGGCATGAAGTGGGCAGCATATAAAGGAGGCATATGAAGGGGGCATAAATATATATATAGCATGAAGGGGGCATTGTAATTAACAAAATTATCTTACAGTGATTTCAAAGGACTGTGAGCGCCTATCATTCAAATCTCCAAAAGTGTCTCCACCCCTAGAGGAGAAGAGGTAGTTGTGGTGTACCACAGTGCCAGCTAGAAACCAGGAGCCATCTTTTTGTTGAGCGTAATAGATCATCTGTTGGAAACAGTATTAGAGTTGAGAGGTGATGTTTCCTATCCTCTGCATGCAAAGAATACAATTAACTTGACTCCCCCTGAAATCAACATGGTTTAGCCCAGGAGTAACTAAGTTCAAGCACTTAACTAAGTCTGGATCCAGCCCAATGTTTTTAGGTACGTTATGGCTCTTAAGAGTGCCACAGGGCTGCCTTATTGTACCGTGTGTAGTTTCCTTTGTAAGAAGGACACTAAGCATGGACAATGCCTCTTCCCGCCCTCCCAGACTAATCTAAAAACCTCTCACTTGCACCTAACCACTCCCCGAGGTGGCATTAGGCCGCCTCTTTCTAACTAAACTACTCCGTGGGGTCTTTAAAGACTGCACTATTCTATGTACCCTAAGCATGTGTATTAGGTCATTTCGCAAATCTACGCACCTAAGAAGCTGAAGCGAATAAAGTCCATAATGTTTGCTGATAGCGCATAAAATTAAACAATATATAAAGATTATTACAAACTTATAAGTGCTAATAACACACTGTTGAAGCCCCTAAATAAATAAAGGGTCCCAGCCATAGAACATAGTAAACATGGAATAATTATTTATCAAGGGAAAAGGTCTGTGTGATGAGATTTAAAACAGAGTAAAATAAAAGAACTCTAAACATTCAACTCTTAAAATGCAACTCTTTAGAGTAGAATTTTTAGACTCTACTCAAATTCAACTCTAAAAGATGCACACAGGTTAAAATATAGGACTGGATTCAAACCCCCGCACGTTTTTTATTTTTTTACTGTAAAGTTGGGCATTTTTTTTGTGATTTTAGTTTTTGTTTTTTTAGTTTTTTGTTTTTTGTTTGCATTTTTCTACACTATTTTTATTATGGGGACATTTAGATGGCACTGCGTGCCCTGACTGACAGGGCATGCAAGCATTTGCGGTTCTTCAAGCGCCAGCATGCTCTGGCGCCCGTTAGCATGCTGGTTCTTGTAGTTCTACAAGCATCAGCATGCCCTGTCATGCCGGAATTATTTATTTATTTTGTGAGCTGCTCCTTACGCTTACACCATCCCAGGGATGGTGTAAGCATATGGCTTATTAAACAGCCACTGGACAGCCCTGCACGGAGCATTTAAATGACAAAAACGCCACTTTTCTCATTTAGATATCGTGGAACTCCCAGATCCACAGGCGCAGTGCCGTTGGATGCGGACACAGATGGCTGTGTACACTTGCACCCATCTTTCTGTGCACGCTCCCGATCCGAGCATGCGCATTGCTCATTTTTGCAGTGCTTCCGTCTAAAAAAATAGACTAAAGTGCTGCTCTGGATCAGCCCTATAAAAACTATTAGTAAATTGGATAATTCTAATTTAATAATAAGGGTGTTAAGTCAATCCCCAAAACTCAACCTTCATATTGCAATGGGGAGTGATAAAAAAAATAAAAGTAATATATCCAACACAGTCCACGGCATTAGATCCTGATATAAAAAAATAGAAACATAGAACTTGGCTACAGATAAGAACCACTTGGCCCATATAGTCAGCTAGTCTATACAGAGATTTATACTAGTAGTAAAGGTGGGCGTTTACCGCACCCAGGGAGGTCAGGCAGTCCGCCCGGAAGAGGGGCAGCCTTAATTCTCTCATGCTAATCAGCGTACGACTATTATTCCACAAAAGGAAGCTCAAACCGCGCCCCCAACTGTAAAATTTAAGGTGTAGTCGGGCAGAGGGGATACACGCTGTCATAAAATCAATCGAATTCCACAATCAGCTTGCAGAATTTGGCTGATGGATGGAGGTCTGGAACTGGTCCAAAACTATCAAGACCAAGGGCCTGATCCAGAGCTACGATGTTACACTGAGCGCTGTAGCGCTCAGCGTAACATCGCTGTTCTGGCCCGACACTCCCCCTTGTAGGAGCGTATTAACTCTCCCTTACGCCGGCTGAAGGCTACCCTAACTTCAGCCAGCATAAGGGAGAGTTGATATGCTGGGACGGCGGCGTTAGTACGTTAACGCCACCCTCCCAGCCTCATTACCCTTCCTCCCCCCGCCCCCCTACACTAACTTCAGCGTAGGGATGCTGGGGGACGTCCCCTCCAGCGTCCCTACGGCGCTACCATAGTGACGCCGGGCAATATCTGCCTGGCGCATGCGCATTACGCTTACAGCCGCCATACTAGCGACGGCGGCCGTAGCTCTGGATCAGGCCCTAATTCATTAATTAATTAATTTTAGTTATTAATATCACTTCTGTATTGCCCCTACACCCATCCTGATAATCATGTATCACTATAAAGTCACCTACAATGGAAACAATCCAATATTAATCTTAGTTTTATAAAATTCTAACAAACATTTTCCAGATTTCTGTTGTGACACTACATTTACCAGCATTCTTGATTCTGCATGAGAATAGAACAATCACAGGACGGGTGAGTTAGGTGCAGATTTTTACACACTTAATTCACTCTTAGGTGTGAATACAGTCCTCTGACTGTAATGAAATGTGATGCTGTGATACTGATATAGATATAGCAGGGTGCTCCCTCACTATTGCTCTATCAATAGCAAAGCATTGCAATGCAGGGGGACTGGTGCTTCAGCAGTGCCCCCTGATTCTGCCCTAGGCAAGCTTATACTACCTATGCCTATGGCCAGCTCTGGGTCTAGAAGTCACCTAATCACAAGGACCAGCACCTAAGCCTAGCAAATGTTGCTCATCAAGCGTCTTCTTTCTCCTTCCTTCTTCTTTCTTTCTTTCTTTCTCCTGCTGGTGTCTTCTCCCAGAGTGTAGTGTCTAAGCTGGGTCCTCTTTTCTTGACATCTTCTGGTCACTTCCACAAGCAACGGTTTTCAAATCCTCCAATGGCACAAAATTAATCACGTAGCAAGTTGTGATTGGCTCGTCCCCCAATACATGATTTTAGTTCTAGTCATGTAGTGAGCCATGACTGGCTCATCATTGCAACCTTGTGCCAGTGTAGGTTCAGTACAGTAGGCACCCAATCTGGTACTCCAGCGATGTGGTCTTTATCCAGCAATGCAGAATCCTTTTACAGGTAAGCTGACTCTTCATCTTTTGCATCTGATACTGAATCCCACCCTTTTCCAGTCCTTTCCCAGAGTTGTGTCCTCCTCAACCCTTTCACACTGTTATGAGGGTGGCACACCAATGAATGGGAGTCTATCTAGAAGCCTGGTTTTCACTAGAGTCCATGATAGTGGGGACAGACTTGGCTGCAGACACTAGCAGGTAATAGCCCCCAATGGTAACCTGTTCAAATGGGCCCTCACCCCACAATTACACCCAAACACACACAAACTTACACAGAATATAGAAAGATTAAATGACTCAGAATAAATGGCTGAGGAGGCATAGAGCAGGTGTAATGACAAACACTAAAGCCAGAGGGCAGGATAGAGCCAGGTGAAATAGACAAGGAGACTGCCAGAGAAGTACAGGGGAATAGACTAAGAGAATTAATGAGAGTCAAATGAAATGAACTCAGAGAGCAGCAACACACTGAGAGAAAGGTGAAATAACTCACTCAGTGGAAGTTGTACAGAGACACAGAAGGAGTAATATGAAAAAAGCTCCAAAGAGAGAGCTACTCATTAAGATTTAGATGGAATGAACTCCAAGTGGTAACTGAACAAAAGAATGAGTAAGATGACAATACTCAGAAACAGTATGAGATGGAAAACACACAGAGCTCTCTGCCAGAGAGTAAACAGAGAGACTGCACCTACTACACACATGTTGGAGGACACAATGGACATGGGAGCACAGACAATGCAAGTCAGGAACCAGAAGTAAGGATTACAGGAGACAAGGTAAGCAAAGGGAACATAATAGGAGAGAAACAGGGGCCGACAATAGATACAAATGTAAGAAGTTTGCAAGACACAGGAGACCAATGCTATAATTGGCAATGGGGTACGCACGCTGCTGTCTATTAACAGGTTCATCCCTAAATCAGCTGGCAGCCCAGGACACACCTCTAGGATGACTGAAGGATTGCTATACTCATAGGAAAAAACAGATTTACACAGCTCCTCAACCTGACTGATGGTGTGTAAAACACGTGAATAAACATATCAAGAAGGTACAAGTTACATGCCACTCACTCACCCACAAAAAGGTAGGAACAAAAAGTAAGACAGGGAAGGTAATGGAAAGAACGAAACAGACTAAAATCAACTAGTGAAAATAGCATGAGAGCAGACAGTCACAGTGGTAAAGTGACATAACTGGCATTTAAGAGAAGGTCTGACAGTTAATTAAACAAAGCTCAGTCAATCATGCTCTGAGCTGCTGTTAAACCATTGCTATTTGAAAGGAGCACGTTCTGGTTTCCAGGAAACAGCAGGGATCAATAACTTAGATTTGCAACAAGCGAATAGTAAAATCAGAGTGTGTCCTGGTTGCCTATCAACCAAGGTACTCACACTATCATCACAGATAATCAGTTAGAAAGATATGTCTCTAAAGTGGGAGTTATGTCTTTAAAGTTATAAAATTCTGTGGTGACTAAATCTCAGTATTAAATTGTCATGTATATACAGTGCATCCGGAAAGTGTTCACAGCGCTTTACTTTTTCCAAATTTTGTTATATTACAGCCTTATTCCAAAATGGAATAAATTCATTTTTTCCCCTCAAATTCTACACAGAATACCCCAAAATGACAAGGTGAAAAAGTTTTTGGGAGATTTTTGCAAATTTATTAAAAATCAAAAAACAAAAAAATCACATGTACGTAAGTATTCACAGCCTTTGCTCAATACTTTCTTGATGCACCTTTGGGATCAATTACAGCCTCAAGCCTTTTTGAATATGATGCCACAAGCTTGGCACACCTATCTTTGGGCAGTTTCGCCCTTTCTTCTTTGCAGCACTCTCAAGCTTCATCGGGTTGGTTGGGAAACGTCGGTGCACAGCCATTTTCAGATCTCTCGAGATGTTCAATCGGATTCAAGTCTGCAATCTGGCTGGACCATTCAAGGACATTCACAGAGTTGTCCTGAAGCCTCTCCTTTGATATCTTGGCTGTGTGCTTAGGGTTGTTGTCCTACTGAAAGATGAACAGTCGCCCAAGTCTGAGGTCAAGAGCGCTCTGGAGCAGGGTTTCATCCAGCATGTCTCTGTACATTGCTGCGTTCATCTTTCCCTCTATCCTGACAAGTCTCCCAGCCCTATATCCAGACTAGTCTCTCAGTTCCTGCTGCTGAAAAACATCCCCACAACATGATATTGCCACCACAATGCTTCAATGTAGGGATGGACCTGGTGATGAGCGGTGCCTGGTTTTCTCCAAACATAACGCCTGTGTTACAGTTGGGGCACTGTGCTTACCTTTTTCTCCACGCATCCCATCTCCTGCCCTGCTCGTTTGCTCCTCTCCACCGCCAACATGCTGCTTCGCAGCATGTAAACATTGCCACGTGGAGGTGACGTCATCATTCCCTCCAGGCGCACGCTCCCATCAGCTGTTTCCCACTGTCTCCCGGCGCATAGTCACTTTCCCCTCCAGCGCGACGGCTGCTAACCTATCAGAGGCTAGCAGTCCTATTTAGTCTCTCCCTGTCCTCCTAGCCAGCGGTGGTTATAGACTGTGTTCCCCAGTATCTGTGCCTGCCTGTTCTTGTCTTTGCTCTTTGCTCTGTTGCTCCTTTCTTGATCATTGAGTGCCCTCCGTTGTCCAGCCCTGGTCCTTGCCTGTTTCCCTAGTGTTCCTACTCCCCCTCTTCCACCTCAGTGTTATACTCCAATTGTATTTATTCCTCTCCTTCCCAGAGTGCCTGTTTCTGTGCCCTTTGGGGTAGTTGTATGAGTGCCTGTGTGTCTGTGTGTGAGTAAGTCCCAGTGAGTCAGTTTGTCCTGTTAGTTTTTGTCTCTCCCTTAGTCTTTGTCTCTGTTTTGTGTTCTCTGTTGTTAGTCACGGTCCAGTCACTTCTGGTTCCACTTTTGCTATTTCCCTCTTTGTCTTCTCCATTCCCTGCTACCCCGTTTCACTCTTCCGGGCTTACTCTATAGGGTGTAACCTGATGGATACCTACCTGCTCCAGACTATCCCCACCATCAGGGGCCCTAGCAAACACTCGGGCCGACTTCAGGCTCTACTAACTGGTGAGTTACCCGGCTTCCTTGTTTCTCTCGACGGCCACCTCGGTACTTGTCCAGGTAATCCCGGTGGTGCCGTAACAGCCTGGAATTCACGCCAAAGAGTTCAATCTTTGTCTCATCAGACCAGAGAATTTAGTTTCTCATGGTCTGAGAGTCCTTCAGGTGCATTTCGGAAAAATCCAGGCGGGCTGTCATGTGCTTTTTACTAAGGAGTGGCTTCTGTCTGGCCACTCTACCATACAGGCCTGATTGGTGGATTACTGCAGAGATGGTTTTCCTTCTGGAAGGTTCTCCTCTCTCCACAGAGGAATGCTGTAGCTCTGACAGAGTGACCATCGGGTTCTTGATTACCTCCCTGACTAGAGCCCTTCTCCCCCCGATTGCACAGTTTAGACGGCCGGACAGCTCTAGGAAGAGTCCTGGTGGTTCCGAACTTCTTCCATTTACGGATGATGTAGGACACTGTGCTCACTGGGACCTTCAAAGCAGCAGATATTTTTCTGTACCCTTCCCCAGATTTGTGCCTTAAGACAATCCTGTCTCGGAGGTCTACTGACAATTCCTTTGACTTCATGCTTGGTTTCTGCTCTGACATACACTGTGAAGTGTGGGACCTTATATAGACAGGTGTGTGCCTTTCCAGATCATGTCAAATCAACAGAATTTACCACAGGTGGACTCCAATTAAACTATAGGAACATCTCAAGGATGATCAGTGGAAACAGGATGCCCCGGAGCTCAATTTTGAGCTTCATGGCAAAGGCTGTGAATACTTATGTACATGTGATTCTTAGTTTTTGATTTTTAATAAATGTGCAAAAAACTGGGCAAAAAAAAAATTATTTTATTTTTAAATTAATTAATTTATTTCATTATAGGGTATTGTTTGTAGAATTTTGAGAAAAATTATTTGTTACATTTTGGAGTAAGGCTGTAACATAACAACATGTGGAAAAAGTGAAGCGCTGTGAATACTTTCCGGATGCACTGTAGTCTAGTATGTAGCTTTAAACTGTCACTCCAAATTGGTAATATTGTTGCTGTATTAGCATCAAGGGCTGGCTGGTAAAGTTCAGCCTGGGGGGCAAGCCTATAGCAGTGGCCCATCGTGTCCATATTCCTGATACTTTTATACGTGCGTCTATTTCTATATATCAGGAAGTTCACATAACTTTTTTCAGGTCTCTCACCTTTCTTCCTTCCTTCCTTTTCTGTCTAGCAAAGGACACAAAATTGTTACTCATTGTAGCTATACAAATAAATATATATGATAGTATAAGAAAGGCCTCTGGTCTTGAAAACAGTGAAGGATATCTGTCATGTTGGTTCATTAATTTGTATGCTAAATAAATAGTCTCCTTCGCTGTTTATAAGACTCTAAAATGTTTATCTCAGGGTTGCCAACTTATAAAAGCTTCCCTCCGAGATCTCCTGGAGGGAAGCCATAGATGCAGATGGGGCGTGGCTTAGCGGCGCGATTTCTGCAAATCACGTCATTAAGCCCCGCCCCTTGACTATCAATTACCCCTTTCCGGTTGTCATGGGGATGGGAGTGGGGCTAGATGACGCGTGTTGCCAGGCAGGGGGCCAGGACTTGAGGCCATGGTTTCATGGAAACCACGAGCCTCAAGTCCCCTGCGGGAGATTTGCTGGCTCTCCCGGGATACTGGGAGAATGCCTAAATTTTGTGAGTCTCCCGGATATTCCAGGAGAGTCGGCAACCCTGATATAAATCATTTGTCACTGCTAGCGTTTATCTTATACTGGTATCTATATTATGTATTTACTATGGGCCTGGATCTATTTCCTGCAATGTTCTGTTTGGGCACAATGTTTGTCATTTGCACATATTTTATTTAATATTTAATTTCTCAACATTGTGGTGATATTGTAAACATTATCATGATATGGAGTCCAAAATTGCATATTTTCATATATGCAAATTAATTATAACGTAAAATACACCCTTCTATTGGTGCACTACAGGTGCTACTAGCGGCAGGTGTTTAATGGCAGCCTGGACCTGCTGCGATCTTTATACAAAGGGGTAGCTTGCATTTTATTATGTTTCTTGGGAGAGGGGGGTATCTCTTTATAAATGTATACATTTATACTTTTTTAATGACCTTTTTAAGACCTTTTTTTGAAGACCTAAAATAAAACATCACCCACATCCCACCTGCCCTGTTTACTGTGAACTGTGGGTGATTAGAGAACCCCCTCCTTCCCCAAATATCCTACACTACTC
Organism: Limnodynastes dumerilii; assembly: GCA_011038615.1. Classification (NCBI taxonomy): domain Eukaryota; kingdom Metazoa; phylum Chordata; class Amphibia; order Anura; family Limnodynastidae; genus Limnodynastes; species Limnodynastes dumerilii. The sequence continues at coordinate 28,218 of WWET01005951.1, forward strand.
CAATGTGAGCTTTGTGGAAATGAAGAGGTTAATCTGTATGCATGGAGTGAATTTGTGTTTATATAAATATAGTTCCATCTATGTGAACAGGTCCCTCAGCTAATGGACACAGACCATCATGTGGAGAGTGTAGATATTTTCAAGGGCTGTAAATAAGCATTATCAGGTAGTGCGATCTCCAAACCAATGAAAAAAATGCCCCCAAAAACTTGCCTTTAATCTTTTACTGCAAAATGCAGATCAGGGGTGATCTAAGGTTTCCTAGTTTTATGATCCCTAATCTTGAACTCCTGTGTACATGTTTTTTCTGTGCTTCTTTAAGAATACACACACCTCTACCTTTACACACACACACACACACTCACTCACTCACTCACTCACCTAGGGCCTCATTCACTAAGCTCGATTTGGGCTAAATCGCCTTAAATCGTATGATTTTTAGCTTACAAATCGCCAAAGTGTATTCACTAAGCTAAAAATCATACGATTTTGCGTTTTTTTTTTTTATCCCGGGTCCGAAATTCGCGGTCCCGACTTTTTGGAATTACAAACATAGGAAGTTTGTAATTTACTAAAGACTATTTCACCGGGATCGCAGTGAAATCGCCTTTAAATCACAAAACATAAATTTGCCTCTATAGAGGGGCGAATGTATGTTTTTTGGCCGATCGCGACCATTAAAACACATGTCTGTATAACAGACATGTATTTTTGTGCTTAAAAATCCAAAGTGCCTCATGGCTGCAATGTGTAGCCATGCTGTAGTCATTGAATTACAAGGATCAGCAAAGGTGATCCTTGTAACTCTGTGTATACAGCATGGCTACACTTGTAGCCATGCAGCGCCCCGTTTATAGTGTGTGTCAAAATAAATAAAAAAAACACTACTAAACCTAACTAACATTACCCCCTACGTGTATGCACTTACCTTAGGTGGTCATCTCTCCTAAACTAAGTGGTATACATAAAGTGTTACATGTGTATAAAAATAAAAAAAAAAATATTTAAACTCACCATTAGATGTCCGCATCTTGGGAGCCTTCTAATTTTCTTGAAATGCTGAATTCTGTTCTTTTCTTCAAGCTTGAAAAATCTTCTGGGCTGGAGATGCAGAAGAAAGCTTCTATTCTTGATCCCGGCGTCTTCAATATAACATCTCGGCAGTAGGGGGCGCTGATTATCTTCAGAAGGTGACGTCAGGAACAGTAGAGCTCTACAGCTCACCTACTGATGGGATGTTATATTGAAGAATCAAGAATAGAAGCTTTCTTCTGCATCTCCAGCCCAGATGATTTTTCAAGCTTGAAGAAAAGAACAGAATTCAGCATTTCAAGAAAATTAGAAGGCTCTAATGGTGAGTTTATACACATGTAACACTTTATGTATACCACTTAGTTTAGGAGAGATGACCACCTAAGGTAAGTGCATACATGTAGGGGGTAATGTTAGTTAGGTTTACATATTTTTACACATGTACCCCTTTATTAAAGAATTGTAGGGGTTAATGTCTGTGTAGTGTTTTTTTTTTATTTTGACACACACTGTAAACGGAGCGCTGCATGGCTACAAGTGTAACCATGCTGTATACACAGAATTACAAGGATCACCTTTGCTGATCCTTCTAATTCAATGACTACAGCATGGCTACACATTCCAGCCATGCAGGATTTTTTTCAGACACGCGATTTGCCGCAATTAGTTAAAGGGCTAATCGCTGTGATCTTTTAATGAAAATCACCGCGATTAAGCCCTAAAAGCATTGCGGCACATCGCCTGTGTTTGAAAAAAAATGTGTTTTAATGAATTTGGAAAAAAAAATAAAAAAATTGCGGGTAAATCACGGCGATGGGCCGCGATGCCCTGCGATTCAAAATCGCCCAAAAAAATCACGTTTAGTGAATGAGGCCCCTAGAGTCAGAACAGGAAGTTAAGAAAAGGAAACTGTAGCCCCGCCCCTGATCTAGTCACATGGTCGTTTCCACAGGGCCTGTAGCTTATTTTCACCTCGGCTGCAGCGCAGAGTCTGTGTCCCACTGAATGGCTTCCATGCTGCCCCAGGGCTCTAAACGATCAAAGTAACGAAATTACTTTGGCACTGATGGTTTGGCTCTTTTATATTGATGGCCTGGTCCAAATAAATATGGTAAACCTCGATTGCTCGCCCAAGATTTCAAGGTTAGCTTAACTCTAACATGCAATGACTGAGGTTACCCCGGACTAACTCCGCTTCACAACCTTCCGGGTCAACAGTGTCTCGTACTGACTTCACTTTAGTGCGGCAGCGTGTGCACCCGCCCACCCACACACAAATATTCCATTGATCCATTGATTAATGAATAAATATGCAGGGATAAAATCAGTGGATATTTGGATCCCAGATATCACACTGACGCATTTCTTCTCACTCAGGAGATTTTATCAGAAGCATATAGATGTTTTACTTCCCATGAGTGCAATTTAAAGTCATAACCTCTCACTTAATTAGTCTACATCTGTTGAATTCCTTTACTGGTGGATTAACCCTTAGAGAATCTGATTATTTTATTATAAAACGGGTCTGATTCAGAGTTTGGAAGTAAGGGCAAAACAGGTGCAAGTGTACAGCTCGGCTAAACCATGTTGCATAGTAAGGGGTGCTCATTATTTTAAAATCTTTTGCATGCAGGGGAAATACTTTACTTTTGCACATACAACTTAAATACTGCTTTATGCTTAAGCTATAAATTAAAGTTGAGTTTAAAAACTTCACCTCTTAATTCTAATTCTGGCCCGGATTCACACTACCGGACGTATAGCATATACGTCCGTAGTTTACCGTTTTTTGCTACTACGCATGCGCTTAGTGTGAATCTGAGCCTCTGTTCTAACAATTTGAAATTTCCTCCCCTTTCAGTTCAATATGGTATTTCCCAGGTCTACACTTGCACCTAAAAAAAAGGTGTAAGTGCAACTCAGCCTCATTATGTATACAAATAAATTTAAATTAAGCAATAAATGATGACCAATAACAGATTAGATCTTATTACAGATTTGATGACTATGTCCAATAAAATATATAATATATAATATAACCATATAATCAATTAGTAACTCTCAAACGTTATTTTTACTTTTGCATATCTAAACTTGGATCATTGGATGAGAGGTTATAACAAAACCAAAATATTATATAAATCAAATTAAATAATGAGGATGGATATAATATATCATTACATCACATATAATTGCAACCCCATTAACAATAATATTTATTCGATATCAACCTCTACTTAGATAAAAATAAATATAATTCTTAGATAGTTGACTCTAATTTCAATATTTATTAAGTAAATATTGAAATGAATATCATACAAATCTTGGACAGTGTTCAGAGATCCGTCAGTTAAAGGTTTGCAATTATATTCACGGAAGTTGCAAGGCAACAAACTCGACACTCACCTCACACGGACGGGTTGACGGAGACTTAAGAGTCCCTCGAGTCTTATCTATAAGTTGGATTTTATGTGTGTATAATACTTACGTGCATGCGTAACTAACTAAAAGCACCCTCAAATGCTCATTTAAATGCCTCCCCCCCACCCACTTTTCACATCTTTCTCCATATGGATTACAACCATGACCCTCCCAAGTGCGATTCTCAAGTACGTGCCTAATGGACTTCCGTGCGTAAAGTTACTACGCATGCGCAGTTGATCCCATTCTAAAAGTACGCACGGAACTCTGTGAAAATGGATCTCTGAATCTCTATATTTCCAAATTATACAGAAATGGAAATATCCTGTAATAAAGATTGTTTTTTTCACATAGTTACCTACATAACTCTTAAATCTAGGGGCTGATTTAGAGTTTAGGAGTTAGGGCAAAGGAGGTGTAAGTGTAAAGCTCAGCTGAACCATTTTGCAAAGTAAGGAGCGCTAATTAATTTTAAATCTTTTACATTCAGGGAAAATACTTTACTTTTGCACATAGAACTCAAAAACTTATAAATTAGAGTTGAGCTAAGAAACTTCACCTCTCCATTCTAATTCTGCTTTCACAATATAAATCTGCCTTCCCTTGTAGTTCAACATGGTATTGCTCAAGTCTACGCTTGCGCCTAAATAAAAGATGTAAGTGCAGCTCTGAATCAGCCCCCTAGTGTTAAAGTGGGACAAAAATATATTAATACTTCATATGAACACATAATTATCAAGCACTTTGATCATAATACATTTAATAAGATAAAACTTATAGGGATTAGCACTCAACTCATTTTACAAGTAAACTTATTTACTTAATCAATTAATTAAATAACTTCTAGGTCCTGGATTGATTTGAAATATTATGAAAAGTTTCTTGCTAACAAGGATGTCGCCACAAGGCAACCAACCCAATATATTGTACATCTTAATGTAGTCCATATACAGTTGTGCTTAGCTAAAGCTATCCCAAAATCAGAAAAATCTCTGCCACGCATAGGGGATCAATCTGCTGGGGAAAGTTGAATAGGGCTTCAGAAATCATTAAACTTTAGTTTACTTACCAGTTATCGGCTAACAACTTCCTACAGGGATCAGCCAATGAAGATTTCATCATCTATTCAGTGTCCTACAGAAAGAACCCATTCCGTATCCTACAGAATGAGTATATGGCTCATCCTGTGAATTGAACGAGTGATGTCAATTCCATTGTCTGAAGTCTGCAGGAATCCAGCACCTGCTAAAAGGTAAACAAACAAAGATTTAATGATTTACTAATGGGCTGCATTCTAACTTTCCCATCATGTTGCGAAATGAGCATCTAAGAATGAAAGCTGTATCTCAGCTCCACTGTATACCACAGGCAGTTAAAAAAAAAACATTCCAAGGGATATATCTTTTTATATGTTCTGTTCTATCACATATGGAAATTGCCGACTTGAAATAAATAAACAAGTATCAGATGAAGTGAGAGTTTCATTCTTACACCTGATGACAGATGCCACATATACTATACACAGCCAACACATGTAAAACTGTTACGTAGGATACTTGCATTGTATGTATTGTGTGTGTGACAATAGTTATGTGTATTTGTGTGTGTGACAATAGTTATGTGTATTTGTGTGTGTGACAATAGTTATGTGTATTTGTGTGTGTGACAATAGTTATGTGTATTTGTGTGTGTGACAATAGTTATGTGTATTTGTGTGTGTGACAATAGTTATGTGTATTTGTGTGTGTGACAATAGTTATGTGTATTTGTGTGTGTGACAATAGTTATGTGTATTTGTGTGTGTGACAATAGTTATGTGTATTTGTGTGTGTGACAATAGTTATGTGTATTTGTGTGTGTGACAATAGTTATGTGTATTTGTGTGTGTGACAATAGTTATGTGTATTTGTGTGTGTGACAATAGTTATGTGTATTTGTGTGTGTGACAATAGTTATGTGTATTTGTGTGTGTGACAATAGTTATGTGTATTTGTGTGTGTGACAATAGTTATGTGTATTTGTGTGTGTGACAATAGTTATGTGTATTTGTGTGTGTGACAATAGTTATGTGTATTTGTGTGTGTGACAATAGTTATGTGTATTTGTGTGTGTGACAATAGTTATGTGTATTTGTGTGTGTGACAATAGTTATGTGTATTTGTGTGTGTGACAATAGTTATGTGTATTTGTGTGTGTGACAATAGTTATGTGTATTTGTGTGTGTGACAATAGTTATGTGTATTTGTGTGTGTGACAATAGTTATGTGTATTTGTGTGTGTGACAATAGTTATGTGTATTTGTGTGTGTGACAATAGTTATGTGTATTTGTGTGTGTGACAATAGTTATGTGTATTTGTGTGTGTGACAATAGTTATGTGTATTTGTGTGTGTGACAATAGTTATGTGTATTTGTGTGTGTGACAATAGTTATGTGTATTTGTGTGTGTGACAATAGTTATGTGTATTTGTGTGTGTGACAATAGTTATGTGTATTTGTGTGTGTGACAATAGTTATGTGTATTTGTGTGTGTGACAATAGTTATGTGTATTTGTGTGTGTGACAATAGTTATGTGTATTTGTGTGTGTGACAATAGTTATGTGTATTTGTGTGTGTGACAATAGTTATGTGTATTTGTGTGTGTGACAATAGTTATGTGTATTTGTGTGTGTGACAATAGTTATGTGTATTTGTGTGTGTGACAATAGTTATGTGTATTTGTGTGTGTGACAATAGTTATGTGTATTTGTGTGTGTGACAATAGTTATGTGTATTTGTGTGTGTGACAATAGTTATGTGTATTTGTGTGTGTGACAATAGTTATGTGTATTTGTGTGTGTGACAATAGTTATGTGTATTTGTGTGTGTGACAATAGTTATGTGTATTTGTGTGTGTGACAATAGTTATGTGTATTTGTGTGTGTGACAATAGTTATGTGTATTTGTGTGTGTGACAATAGTTATGTGTATTTGTGTGTGTGACAATAGTTATGTGTATTTGTGTGTGTGACAATAGTTATGTGTATTTGTGTGTGTGACAATAGTTATGTGTATTTGTGTGTGTGACAATAGTTATGTGTATTTGTGTGTGTGACAATAGTTATGTGTATTTGTGTGTGTGACAATAGTTATGTGTATTTGTGTGTGTGACAATAGTTATGTGTATTTGTGTGTGTGACAATAGTTATGTGTATTTGTGTGTGTGACAATAGTTATGTGTATTTGTGTGTGTGACAATAGTTATGTGTATTTGTGTGTGTGACAATAGTTATGTGTATTTGTGTGTGTGACAATAGTTATGTGTATTTGTGTGTGTGACAATAGTTATGTGTATTTGTGTGTGTGACAATAGTTATGTGTATTTGTGTGTGTGACAATAGTTATGTGTATTTGTGTGTGTGACAATAGTTATGTGTATTTGTGTGTGTGACAATAGTTATGTGTATTTGTGTGTGTGACAATAGTTATGTGTATTTGTGTGTGTGACAATAGTTATGTGTATTTGTGTGTGTGACAATAGTTATGTGTATTTGTGTGTGTGACAATAGTTATGTGTATTTGTGTGTGTGACAATAGTTATGTGTATTTGTGTGTGTGACAATAGTTATGTGTATTTGTGTGTGTGACAATAGTTATGTGTATTTGTGTGTGTGACAATAGTTATGTGTATTTGTGTGTGTGACAATAGTTATGTGTATTTGTGTGTGTGACAATAGTTATGTGTATTTGTGTGTGTGACAATAGTTATGTGTATTTGTGTGTGTGACAATAGTTATGTGTATTTGTGTGTGTGACAATAGTTATGTGTATTTGTGTGTGTGACAATAGTTATGTGTATTTGTGTGTGTGACAATAGTTATGTGTATTTGTGTGTGTGACAATAGTTATGTGTATTTGTGTGTGTGACAATAGTTATGTGTATTTGTGTGTGTGACAATAGTTATGTGTATTTGTGTGTGTGACAATAGTTATGTGTATTTGTGTGTGTGACAATAGTTATGTGTATTTGTGTGTGTGACAATAGTTATGTGTATTTGTGTGTGTGACAATAGTTATGTGTATTTGTGTGTGTGACAATAGTTATGTGTATTTGTGTGTGTGACAATAGTTATGTGTATTTGTGTGTGTGACAATAGTTATGTGTATTTGTGTGTGTGACAATAGTTATGTGTATTTGTGTGTGTGACAATAGTTATGTGTATTTGTGTGTGTGACAATAGTTATGTGTATTTGTGTGTGTGACAATAGTTATGTGTATTTGTGTGTGTGACAATAGTTATGTGTATTTGTGTGTGTGACAATAGTTATGTGTATTTGTGTGTGTGACAATAGTTATGTGTATTTGTGTGTGTGACAATAGTTATGTGTATTTGTGTGTGTGACAATAGTTATGTGTATTTGTGTGTGTGACAATAGTTATGTGTATTTGTGTGTGTGACAATAGTTATGTGTATTTGTGTGTGTGACAATAGTTATGTGTATTTGTGTGTGTGACAATAGTTATGTGTATTTGTGTGTGTGACAATAGTTATGTGTATTTGTGTGTGTGACAATAGTTATGTGTATTTGTGTGTGTGACAATAGTTATGTGTATTTGTGTGTGTGACAATAGTTATGTGTATTTGTGTGTGTGACAATAGTTATGTGTATTTGTGTGTGTGACAATAGTTATGTGTATTTGTGTGTGTGACAATAGTTATGTGTATTTGTGTGTGTGACAATAGTTATGTGTATTTGTGTGTGTGACAATAGTTATGTGTATTTGTGTGTGTGACAATAGTTATGTGTATTTGTGTGTGTGACAATAGTTATGTGTATTTGTGTGTGTGACAATAGTTATGTGTATTTGTGTGTGTGACAATAGTTATGTGTATTTGTGTGTGTGACAATAGTTATGTGTATTTGTGTGTGTGACAATAGTTATGTGTATTTGTGTGTGTGACAATAGTTATGTGTATTTGTGTGTGTGACAATAGTTATGTGTATTTGTGTGTGTGACAATAGTTATGTGTATTTGTGTGTGTGACAATAGTTATGTGTATTTGTGTGTGTGACAATAGTTATGTGTATTTGTGTGTGTGACAATAGTTATGTGTATTTGTGTGTGTGACAATAGTTATGTGTATTTGTGTGTGTGACAATAGTTATGTGTATTTGTGTGTGTGACAATAGTTATGTGTATTTGTGTGTGTGACAATAGTTATGTGTATTTGTGTGTGTGACAATAGTTATGTGTATTTGTGTGTGTGACAATAGTTATGTGTATTTGTGTGTGTGACAATAGTTATGTGTATTTGTGTGTGTGACAATAGTTATGTGTATTTGTGTGTGTGACAATAGTTATGTGTATTTGTGTGTGTGACAATAGTTATGTGTATTTGTGTGTGTGACAATAGTTATGTGTATTTGTGTGTGTGACAATAGTTATGTGTATTTGTGTGTGTGACAATAGTTATGTGTATTTGTGTGTGTGACAATAGTTATGTGTATTTGTGTGTGTGACAATAGTTATGTGTATTTGTGTGTGTGACAATAGTTATGTGTATTTGTGTGTGTGACAATAGTTATGTGTATTTGTGTGTGTGACAATAGTTATGTGTATTTGTGTGTGTGACAATAGTTATGTGTATTTGTGTGTGTGACAATAGTTATGTGTATTTGTGTGTGTGACAATAGTTATGTGTATTTGTGTGTGTGACAATAGTTATGTGTATTTGTGTGTGTGACAATAGTTATGTGTATTTGTGTGTGTGACAATAGTTATGTGTATTTGTGTGTGTGACAATAGTTATGTGTATTTGTGTGTGTGACAATAGTTATGTGTATTTGTGTGTGTGACAATAGTTATGTGTATTTGTGTGTGTGACAATAGTTATGTGTATTTGTGTGTGTGACAATAGTTATGTGTATTTGTGTGTGTGACAATAGTTATGTGTATTTGTGTGTGTGACAATAGTTATGTGTATTTGTGTGTGTGACAATAGTTATGTGTATTTGTGTGTGTGACAATAGTTATGTGTATTTGTGTGTGTGACAATAGTTATGTGTATTTGTGTGTGTGACAATAGTTATGTGTATTTGTGTGTGTGACAATAGTTATGTGTATTTGTGTGTGTGACAATAGTTATGTGTATTTGTGTGTGTGACAATAGTTATGTGTATTTGTGTGTGTGACAATAGTTATGTGTATTTGTGTGTGTGACAATAGTTATGTGTATTTGTGTGTGTGACAATAGTTATGTGTATTTGTGTGTGTGACAATAGTTATGTGTATTTGTGTGTGTGACAATAGTTATGTGTATTTGTGTGTGTGACAATAGTTATGTGTATTTGTGTGTGTGACAATAGTTATGTGTATTTGTGTGTGTGACAATAGTTATGTGTATTTGTGTGTGTGACAATAGTTATGTGTATTTGTGTGTGTGACAATAGTTATGTGTATTTGTGTGTGTGACAATAGTTATGTGTATTTGTGTGTGTGACAATAGTTATGTGTATTTGTGTGTGTGACAATAGTTATGTGTATTTGTGTGTGTGACAATAGTTATGTGTATTTGTGTGTGTGACAATAGTTATGTGTATTTGTGTGTGTGACAATAGTTATGTGTATTTGTGTGTGTGACAATAGTTATGTGTATTTGTGTGTGTGACAATAGTTATGTGTATTTGTGTGTGTGACAATAGTTATGTGTATTTGTGTGTGTGACAATAGTTATGTGTATTTGTGTGTGTGACAATAGTTATGTGTATTTGTGTGTGTGACAATAGTTATGTGTATTTGTGTGTGTGACAATAGTTATGTGTATTTGTGTGTGTGACAATAGTTATGTGTATTTGTGTGTGTGACAATAGTTATGTGTATTTGTGTGTGTGACAATAGTTATGTGTATTTGTGTGTGTGACAATAGTTATGTGTATTTGTGTGTGTGACAATAGTTATGTGTATTTGTGTGTGTGACAATAGTTATGTGTATTTGTGTGTGTGACAATAGTTATGTGTATTTGTGTGTGTGACAATAGTTATGTGTATTTGTGTGTGTGACAATAGTTATGTGTATTTGTGTGTGTGACAATAGTTATGTGTATTTGTGTGTGTGACAATAGTTATGTGTATTTGTGTGTGTGACAATAGTTATGTGTATTTGTGTGTGTGACAATAGTTATGTGTATTTGTGTGTGTGACAATAGTTATGTGTATTTGTGTGTGTGACAATAGTTATGTGTATTTGTGTGTGTGACAATAGTTATGTGTATTTGTGTGTGTGACAATAGTTATGTGTATTTGTGTGTGTGACAATAGTTATGTGTATTTGTGTGTGTGACAATAGTTATGTGTATTTGTGTGTGTGACAATAGTTATGTGTATTTGTGTGTGTGACAATAGTTATGTGTATTTGTGTGTGTGACAATAGTTATGTGTATTTGTGTGTGTGACAATAGTTATGTGTATTTGTGTGTGTGACAATAGTTATGTGTATTTGTGTGTGTGACAATAGTTATGTGTATTTGTGTGTGTGACAATAGTTATGTGTATTTGTGTGTGTGACAATAGTTATGTGTATTTGTGTGTGTGACAATAGTTATGTGTATTTGTGTGTGTGACAATAGTTATGTGTATTTGTGTGTGTGACAATAGTTATGTGTATTTGTGTGTGTGACAATAGTTATGTGTATTTGTGTGTGTGACAATAGTTATGTGTATTTGTGTGTGTGACAATAGTTATGTGTATTTGTGTGTGTGACAATAGTTATGTGTATTTGTGTGTGTGACAATAGTTATGTGTATTTGTGTGTGTGACAATAGTTATGTGTATTTGTGTGTGTGACAATAGTTATGTGTATTTGTGTGTGTGACAATAGTTATGTGTATTTGTGTGTGTGACAATAGTTATGTGTATTTGTGTGTGTGACAATAGTTATGTGTATTTGTGTGTGTGACAATAGTTATGTGTATTTGTGTGTGTGACAATAGTTATGTGTATTTGTGTGTGTGACAATAGTTATGTGTATTTGTGTGTGTGACAATAGTTATGTGTATTTGTGTGTGTGACAATAGTTATGTGTATTTGTGTGTGTGACAATAGTTATGTGTATTTGTGTGTGTGTAACAGTAGTTATGTATATTTGTGTGTGTGACAGTTATTTGTAGTTGTGGGGGTGTGTGTGTCAGTGTCAGTCATGGTTTGTGCTTCTCTTCTGTATTGTATAATGCAGGGAATTGCGCTGTCCCAGGATTGCAGACCAGATGCGACAGGAGAAGGAAATGAGTCCGTCAAAATACAGTGTAAGGTAGGTTTGTAGTTTATTTTTTGTATATAATTCATGTATTTTGCGTCACACTGTGCGTGCGTGTTTGTGTATATATATGTATATAGAGTGCACTGCGTGTGTGTGTTTATGTATGTGGGGTGCACTGTGTGTGTGTATATGTATATAGAGTGAACTGTAAGTGTATATATGTATATGGGGTGCACTTTGTTTGTTTATGTGTGTGGGGTGCTCTGTGTGTGTGTGATAGAGAAGGGGGGGCCCCCCAAAAAAAATGAGTGTGACGGGCCCCAAGATTTCTGTTGCCGGCCCTGTGTATCTTTATAATAATTCAAACCACTACCCACTAAAATTATTTTTACTTATACTACTACAAATTAGTAGAAACACAAGAAGACTGTATGGTCCCAACCCTCGTGACTGCAATTATCTACATGCTGCACAACCAAGATGGCTGGCCAGAACAGGACTGAGGATCCGTTCATAGCTCCAGCACAAAACTATGGTTGGCCATCAGGGTGTTAGTACATCTGGTTTAAATAACTTAAGAAAAATGGCCATGAGCAGTGAGTTGTAAACGACTACTTGTAAATGTAATTGAAACTAAGAATTATAAAGAAAAAAATTGTGTAACTGTATAACTTTTTAACTTTTGCACCCAGAACATATTATAGCACATGTTTTAAGCACCAAGAAAAAGCTATTGAAGCAAGCCTAATGACTAGGGACCTGGGACTGGATCCAGATTTAAGAGCATCATGTGATTTACGCACGCAAGGTGCGTAAATCACCTGACTGAACTGCGCCCTCCAGATGTTACGCTAGGATTACTATAGTAATCCTAGCGTTTAAACAATCGGATGGAACTTTGCGTGCAAATGGGCTGTGCTTCCCTTCCGCCCGCTAAAGGGGGAAGCATGTAAAGTGTACAGTGTGGGAGGGGGCTCCCACACTGTAGCGGATCAGCGGTCGTACGGACCGCTGATCCAATCCATTGACTTAATGCAGGCTTATGGCAGTGATTGAAGGCAGGCTTAGGGAAGCGTAAGCTGCCATAAAGCCCGCACGACAGAGGGGAGTGACAGGGGGTGTGCACTTCCCTCTGTCTCGCGTAATTTCAGACCCCCGCGCGCTTTCCGGAGTCTGGATCCGGTCCCTGATCTTGATTTATTTACTTTTTCTGATTGCAACAGTTTGGAGGTTGCTTCATATGGATTAACTTCAAATATAAAGACAGGGATCGCAGGAGATCCAAAATAGGTTGAACTTGATGGACTGGTGTCTTTTTTTCAACCTCATAAACTATGTTACTATGTAATCCTGAGCTCTGGGAGGTCAGTATGTCCACACGTGAGAGCAGTAAACTACCCTGTAAATCCCCCTCACATTTGGAGGTCTGGACACTTATATAACATTAGGAACTATTTCATTTTTTTAAACCTTTACTGAAACCATTGCATTTCTTGAAACTTACCCATAAACCTCTCTTTGTTGAACCCCTTTTTTTTTCATCTTTATTACCTTCTCTTTCATCAACCAACACATATATTGCACAGAGGGTTATAGGGCGTCCTTGATAAACAACAAACTGCTGACAGCAGGTCTGGCATGAATGCATAATGATGATAAGAACATCCTGATCACCCCAGGAGATGTGAAGGGCCGGCCACCTATATCCACAGGAACGGCCATTTTGGGTGCATTTTATTGTCTGTTTCCATGTTTGTTATTAAATATTATTGTTACCCTTTTACAAGCACAGCAACCTAACCAGAAAATCATGTTATTTCTGCCTTAACACTTCAACAGTGAAATCAGCTTTATTTTAGCATTAAAGTTTTATTGGTTATGGAGGGTAGTCCAGATAAGGATTAATTGGAAAAAAGGCCTTTATATCTCATTGGCCTTAGGCATAAGTGGGCCAAATTTTGATTCTAGTTCTGCATTCACAGCCCTGAAGATGAATTTATCTTAAGTTATGTAGTCTATCCTAGAAAATTACCCATGTGCTGCGGAGAGACAATAAAATTCTTTATGAACTGGATATCTGAATCACCACACATTTGTCAGGTGTAGTAAATCTACCGTAAATTAATACTTTAACATTAAAATACTTTAAAATGAATACTAAAAATGAATTATATATATTTATGGAGCGTCTTCTGTGGGTTCCTTATGAGCTGTCTATCCAACTCCTCTGAGGCGAAATCTCCCCCCGACCATTAGAGGTACCGCCGCTCAAGCGCATCATTTTGCTCAAAGGGCCTGATCCAGATCAACGATGTAGCGCTGAGCGTGCTAACGCTCAGCGTTACATCGCTGACTCCCCCCTGGCACTCCCCCTGTGCGGGCGTATGGCCCCTTCCTTACGCCGGGTGAAGGCTACCCTAGCTTCGCCCGGCGTAAGGAAGGGGCCATACGCTCACACAGGAGCGTATGGCCGCCTAGCCCGCCCCCCTAGACTAATTTACTTACCTCCCCCCGCCCTCCAGGAGTAACGTGAGCGTTGGGACGCTGGAGGACGTCCCCTCCACCGGCCCAACGCCGC
>WWET01005952.1:1840-16953 GCA_011038615.1 Limnodynastes dumerilii
GCCCATACTGTACATTAATAGAGTGCTGTTCATTTGCATTAAGAGTCTTGCCCCTCTAGCCACGCATGTGGATCTCATTGTGTTCTGAAGCATGAATAATTTCTTTTTAGCCGTTCTTATCTGTGAATCATTCGGCCTTGTTTTCCGTGCATAGTTTTGAGTTCTGGCCATACCCAGTTTAACCGTTCTTAAACATACGCACAGAGATTCTGTTCTTTCTTAGTTGTGAATCATCAACATTGTTGTGTAGCTGCAGTCCACATATATTTTGCAGTCCACAATGCACTACATAAGGGGTCAACACTAAGGTGTCTTTATATAAATTAATTTGGAGGAAAGACACACCTTGTATCATACGTGCCTCATCGCAGATGCTATGTGTAGCTAGCCTCATGCTCTAAATGAGATGGGAAGGGGGCATATGCATATTAATAAAACTAATCAATTCCAAACAGCCTGAGGCAAAAAATGATATTGAAGAGTTTTTGAGAAGAGGGTAACTGGAATGTTGTCATTGTCACGGTCAGCACCCCACTAGGTGCCGGCTGTCTGCGGTCACGTGGCCCAGGCTCCCGGAGACCAGCATAGTGACAGTCTCCTATACTTACCAGCCTGGAGTGCTGCTGGCGTCTCTCATGTGGATTCTGGAGCCCAGCACCGCAGTGCTCCGATGCATGGGCGCCGCCATCTTGCCGCTGGTCACATGTCTTAGGAGAGCCAGTGGAGATTCACTGCTCCAGTCCTCCAGTCAATCAGTGCACAGGGCACACTATTTAAACCCTGTGCAGAGTCAACTCATTGCCAGAACAACTTGTTCATTCAAGGTGCCTGGCTGTCTTGATTCTGATCCTGACTCTGATCCTGAGGCTTACCTGCAATCCAGCTCCGGTTCCAGTTTACCTGCAATCCAGCTCCGGTTCCAGCTTTCCTTGCAATCCAGTTCTGGTTCCAGTCTACCTTTGCAATCCTTCTCCTGGCTCAGCTCAACACAAGTAAGCCTACCTATTCCAGTCCGACATAGTCCGGTCCTGCCAAGCCTGTGTATTGATCCGTCATGCCTACCTGTTCCAGTCCGGCATAGTCCGGTCCTGCCAAGCCTGTTTATTGAACTGTCTTGCATGCCTGTTCCAGTCCCTCATAGTCCAGTCCTGCCAAGCCTGTTTATTGAACTGTCTTGCCTACCTGTTCCAGTCCAACATAGTCCGGTCCTGCCAAGCCTGTTTATTGAACTGCCTTGCCTACCTGTTCCAGTCCGGCATAGTCCATTAAGATTGTTATTACTTTACCTATGTACTTTCATCAGCAAACCTTACATTAAACCTGCAAGCTTCCACTACAAACCAGCTCGTCTATTTCTTCCCCTGGTACCTGTGACAGATCCCAAAAACCCTGTAGCCGTGACAGAGAAGAGAAATTGGTATATTTTGTCTGTACATTAAGGGTCTGAGTGTTCTTAGTCCTATCTAAAACTGATATTTATAGTTAACTGACTGCCAATACATTGTTTATTGTTACACAAAATGCCAATGATGTAATTCCACATATAACAAAATAAAATTATGAATTACTTCCTAGAACTTTGCAATCTGGTCTTGGTTCAGTCTCATGACACTAATAGAGTATCATTGAAGAATAGCATAAGCCTGGCAGCCATTATTAAGGAATTTAAACTGCTGCTGTTCGTGTTGGGCTCCAACAAAACAATTGTGTGGGACTACATCAAATCCAGACCCAATGAGCATTACACCATAGGCTGCAGCCTGTTTGATGAGGTCCATGCAAATTGAATTCAGTAAAAACTATTTTCAGTTTGTCCAAGAGGGACTTTCGTTATTTTATTTTATTTATTTTATTTATTAAAAAGTTTTGATATAGTGCCATCATATAATGTAGTGATTTACAATTTTAACTATCATTATAAAACAAGACTGGGTGGTGGTAACAAACAGACTGGGCAAGTTAATCCAGAGTTGGAATGAACTGAAAAAAGAAGCAAGTCAGCTTCTTGGAAATAAAACATGTTGAGCCTCAGGAGGAATGTACCGTATTTATCGGTAAGTATCCCTAAGTGGGGGGAAAAGTGTGTGCGTCTTATGGTCCGAATACTCACCTTGGGGTATGAGCAGGTCCGTCGGGACCCGCTCCGCGGGGGCATGAGGTGCATTCAGGCACTCATCCCCCCGCTCCCTGGCTGTCAGCAGCGTAATGAACGCTGCTGTGACAGCAATGTAAGGTGCTCTTATCACTCTGATGAAAGCGCCTTACGCTGCTTCAAAGCGGCGTTCATTACCGTTCTCTCTGCTCTGCCTGTACTGTGTGTACTATATATGGTATAGCTGCTGGAGGCTGGACAGATGGGGGGTGCTGGACAGATGGGGGGTGCTGGACTGATGAGTGATGCTGGGTGCTGGACTGATGGATGATGCTGGGTGCAGGACATGATGGATGATGCTGGGTGCTGGACACTATTTGGTTCAAAATATTTTTTTTCTGTATTCTTCCTCCTAAAAACTAGGTGCATCTTATGGTCAGGTGCGTCTTATGGTCCGAAAAATACTGTAATTAAAAATCTGTA
Organism: Limnodynastes dumerilii; assembly: GCA_011038615.1. Classification (NCBI taxonomy): domain Eukaryota; kingdom Metazoa; phylum Chordata; class Amphibia; order Anura; family Limnodynastidae; genus Limnodynastes; species Limnodynastes dumerilii. Next base: position 4,416 of record WWET01005952.1, read on the forward strand.
ATGAGAATGCGTTTGACGATGATGTTTTGCAGCTCAACTCATAATCAGAGTAGCTCAGTATAGTCTTAAATAAACAAAATCAGACAGGATTTTCCCTCACAACGCTACATTGTTTGTTTGGTTTCAAGATTTTCACATTTTTGAGCAGTTACTCCTGACTCTGGATCAGCCCTTGAGTGAGTAAACAGGACATAGGACAGAAAGAGAAAGGGCCTGATCCAGAGCTACGTTTCCATTACGTTTACTAGCGTAGCGTATTTACACTAGCGTATTAACTAAGCACTCCCCTTGCATGTACTTACTTTGTTCGTTTTACGCTTCCCGAAATCTTCCTTTACTTTACACAGCGTAAGTACTGACATACGTATAGGCAGCATGTACTTATGAGCCTAAGCACGCCCATACTGTATGATTTCAATGCCTCACCCCGCCTTCGAAGTGTAATTACAGGTGTCATATGGCTGGCACACCCCTTCGTTTTTCATTTAGTCTAATCTTTTTAACATCTTTTTTAGTCATATACCGCATTTCCCCATGTGTAAGACGCTCCCTTGTATAAGACGCACTCCGTTTTTGTAGCCTAAATAAAAAAAAAAAGTATTTTTTATGTATTTTTTAAATATTATTTTTAGCCTTACTCACCTCTCTATGTGTGTCCTGCCAGTCTTTCTGCCCCCTCTGTGTGTGTGTCCTGCCAGTCTCTGCCCCTCTGCGGTGCACGCCGCACAATGACGTTGAGGTGACCTTAGGTCACGCAACGTCTTTGTGCAGTGCGTGACGCGAGGGAGACAGTCATAGGGGAGAGAGCCTGACAATGCCGGAGGGACCGCCGGAGGGACAGCAAAGGTAAGTTCAATGTTGCATTCCCTGTATAAGACGCACCCGATTTTTAGACCCATTTTTTGTGTAAAAAAAGGTGCGTCTTATACATGGGGATATACGGTAATCATTACTCATATAAAGAGAACCCTCCATTCCACACCATTTTTCAAGTATATTTTTATGGAATAAGCCACACCAGTATTTTATTTATTTATTTGTGATATTTTACTGTTTGCAATAGAAATTATTTCATTATAGTTTAATATATGTACAAAGTCTTTTATGCACTTTATTAATATATGATATTTCCAGTAATATGTTTATATTGTATATTCTTCACATTTTTTCATGTTTTTATTTTAATGTTGTCCTATCATTAGTAATTTAGGACACTATATATTCATTTTCATGTAGTTAAGTAATTTATTCACGCATAATAATATATTTAGTTGTGACACTTATACTGATTGCACTTATTATCCTTTATTGCATCCCAATATATGTATAAGGTCCTTTATGCACTTTATATGGTATTTTCAGTAATAAGTTTATATTGTATATTCTTCACCATTCTGTGTGCACTTTATTTAAATGTTGGCCTATTATTAGTTATTTAGGACACAATATATATTTTTTATGTAGTTATATATTTCCAATTTTGTATATTACATTGAATTTAGGGTTCTCCTCATGTCACTATGAGGTTTTTCCCTCCTATGTGGAGTTATTTATTCATGTTCATATCAGGGCTATCCCCTTCTTGTGTTGTGTGTAGCTATATATTGTTATATTTAATTAAGGTTATTTCTATGTCACTATAAGGTTTTTCCTTTTAACTTAATGCCATATGGAATTCATTTTATATTATATAGTATGTGGAACTGGTTTTAATATTTGATGTATCACTCGTCAGGTATTTTTTAACGTTAATAGTGTTTCTGCAAGTCTTTTTTCATTTCCAATTTGTCGTATGTAATGATAGTATGTTTCTATACAGCTAGCTTATTTATTGAGTAGATCCAATGGCAGCGGCATGCAGGGTTAATTATTATGTGGAGGAACCTCGGATAGGACTTTTTTTGATTGGAGGAAGATTTTCTATCAGACCTGCAATTATGCACAGCTATATGAACACTTTAAAAGACATTCCCACTCACAGACAAATCACTTTTGAGAAAGGACATCGTTCCGAAACGCATCAAGTGATTTGTGAAACAGCCAGGTGCCTTGATTGAAGACTTCCGCCTCTGTTGTTACAGACTTCCATCCAGCATGTCGGACGACTGCTGCTCTCCGTTCGTGCCCCGCTTCAAGTCTATTCCTGCTACCCGGGGTGTAGACGTCCCTACGGGCCTGCGAGACTGACTGATACACGGCCTATCTGCATAACTGGGGTATGGGAAGTTCCTTCCGTCGGCCCAACATTCTGTATATTGGTTTTCTTTTGTTATATTTTATTATGAATTTTGTTTTATTTTTTGGAACCCAGTAAAAGTTTTTTTTTAATGGTGTTGTAAATTCCTTATCTGGGATTTTACCACCTATCCTTCATGAAGGTATTGGTTTACCCACTAAGTTTCTAAGGGTTAAACTTTAGATCAGTTGGATCATTATAAGTGTGCCATATAGATATATTGGGTTGCCTCATATTGATACAGTAATAGTCCATTTATTAACATTGTTGCACATTTTATATCTTGGACTGAATTTTCTATTCTTTTCTTGCATGTAGATTTTGGCTCACCTACCTAATATCTGAGAGTTTCACTTTAGATCAGTGGGATCATTATCATATATATGCCATATTGATATATTTGGTTGCCTCATAATAATTTATACTATTTTTTCTGTTTTCCCCTTTTATCATTTGGAATAATACTGAGTTCTGGACATTCTTTCTACTCAAGCCTATGAACTGATAGTGCTGCATGAACTATAAAGGACCTCCTCCCCCTGTATACCGCTGCTGAATAATCACTATATTTGCTGGTATACTTTTTATTTATTTATTTATTTGTCATTGTTTTGAATATTATTCACGCACATTTCCCAGCGCTTTCCTTATCATTTCTTCCCCCTGTTTTTACCAGTTTATTTAAGGATTTAGACTCCTTGATAATGTAGGGCTGCTGCAGGGAACATTTTAGCGCTTTTAAAGTGGTACACTCCCCATTTTTACCCTTTCGTTTGTAGTTACGCTGAAGATACGTGACTGGCCCTTAAGCTCGGAGTTACGTGGCATAACATCAGCCACGCGCATGCGCAGTAAGTACTAATGGTCGCTTTTATGCTAGCGGCTAGCGTAAATTCATTTGCGTACGTAGCTCCAGATCTACCCCAAATCATGTAAAAGAAAGGTTCATTCAAAAGCAAAGTGGTTGTAAATAGTATAGATGAAGATTAAGAAGAAGGTGTAGGAATTTTGTAAGCTTGTCTTAAGACGTGAGTGGAGGTTAGTATTAGTGGGCATGGAGAAGTAACCAAGAATCAAAGCTTAGAAGAGAGTTACAGATCCTGTGACTAGTGAGCATATGTATATGGGTGCAGTCTTGTTGATGGCTTTCTAGGTTAGTGTGGCAGGGTGATAAACAGCCACATGGTCTAAAGGAGTTAATCTCCTGGGAGTCTGGAAGAAAATTCCACCCCTCCTGTCAGCAGGTAGGATGTCCTCCTTTTAAATTCCTAAGACCTACTGACTGGTGTCTAGTGTGAAGGGGCATGGGGTGTGGGTCTGCGGAAAGAACTCCCGATCGGCATATTCCCCCATTCTGAAATAAAAATGTTAAACTGTGGAGCATCCGAAATAGAGACATCCGAAAAGGAACTTTCGGATGTTCCTATTTCGGAAATCAGAGTTTCTGACCGGGGACTGCAACCAACTTTGCTGCCCCCAGAGCGCAAACCTATATAACCTGACCTGCTAAAGCTGTTCAAAATTTGGTTTGCTATTATGATGTGAGTGCAATTGGACTTATTTGTCTTTATGTTTGCTCCATTTTGGACTTGGACTTTATGTTGACAATAAAGCCACCTTAATGCTGATCACTGTCTCCAACTCCTAAATTGACATAACTCATTACAGATAGCAAAAAGGTTTTGTATTTAATTTTGAAAGCTTGAGGCAACCTATGTAGAAAATTATAGAGAGGATCAGCTTTAGGTAAAATGTAATTTTAGCCTTGAAGAGTTAAACAGCTTACTTTTTGTGGTCTTTGTTGTGTAAGATACTTACAGGCAGGACTGCAGTGTTGTAAAGCCCAGTGCAATAATATAATAAAGAAATAAATGCACAGTTATTATATACTATGGACCTTATTGCCCATAGTGTTAATAAAAATATCAAACAGCATGTTTATAAATACTAATTATCAACCACAAAAAGCTCAACAATAGTTTGTAACAAAATTGTTAAATGCAGTTAATTATTACAGTTTAATTATTAATCTCATGGAGGTTTGCCAATAAATCATTCATTTGTAATCTCATGGGAGTAGGTCAATAAAGTAGGACGTCAGAAATATAATGTAGTGTATTGACAAATTACACTAATGGCCAAACAGAATGACATATAAAAATGACATTGTGTTCCATTATGTTATTAAAAGAAACATAAATAAACAGCCACAAAATACAGTTTTCTGCAGATAGAAAGCGACTATAATCTGTTCTAAGACTGATTCTTCTCTGTGTATTTTCCTTTGTCCCAGTCCTCCATGTAGAGATTTATAACAATATAGAAATCTAAGTTGTGTAATGGCCATATAGGGCCCGATTCAATTACATTCACAAACCGTGATAGACAGGAAAAAGCTTGCGGTGCGCTTTTTACCTTTACGGTAGCCGATTTTTATGATCACCTCTATGAGGTGCAAATAAAATAAAAAATAAAAAATCGCACAATTAGCTTTGCACCGCAAATAACGTGAGTGCGAGGCTAATTGAATCGGGCCCATAGTGTGTTAACATGGTAAGTTGATAGTGAATGTGACAGTGAGTCACATTAAGTATCTTAATGTGAGTATCAGCTAGAAGCATTCCCAAGAGATCTAAATTATTCACAGACTTCTTCTATTATTGCAGTTTATTTTGTCTAAACTTCTATTTGGGAGGTGGTTGGGGGAAGGACTTCTGACGGGAGACCGGCAGCTGTTAAATCTGTCTGTCTGTCGGCACCAGGCGCACTGATGAGGCAGTTTCATGCGTTTGACGTCCTAATGTCACACGCATGAATGGCAGAGCCACGGCTTGGAAGTGCAGAGCAGACCAAGTAAGTTTTTATTTAATAATTCACTATTACTAAGGGTGATGGGACAACATTGGGAAGGAGAGATAATGGGGAGGGGGAGCAGATAAGGGGAGGTAAAGATGATGAAGGAGATAGAGAAATCATAAAGGGGAGGGGGAGGTGATGACAATTAGTCTCTCTCTCTCTCTCTCACTTCTCTCCTCCCTCTCTCTCTCTTTCTCCTTCCTCTCTCATAGGGCTCTATTTACTAAGAATGCCTGAACGTAGCTCAGGCAAGTTCGAATTCGCTCTCTGAGAACTCCTGAGCTACGTTCAGGCTATTTACTAATACTCACCCTCTGCTGGCTGTCCCGACATCTGAACTTTCTTCTGTCATCGCGGGCTTTCTTCCTGTGTCTGGAGAGCCTGCACATGCTCTATCCCTACTCTATCCTATGGGCATAAAGGAGACAGCCTGTGTACAGATACCAGTTAGCAGAGATGATAACGAGGCTCCGGTGCACACGGGGCCACGAGTCAGCCAGTCTTGTAGTCCTAACGCACGTTTCACCGAGAATGCAGGCTTTTTCAAAGGTGAGTGTCTTATACAGGGGATGCAACATTGAACTTACCTTTGCTGTCCCTCCGGCGTTGTCAGGCTCTCTCCCCAGCAGCTGTGCCTCTGGCTCTCTCACCTCAACGTCGTTGTGCAGCGCGCACCGCGAGGGAGAGAGCCTGACACCACCAAAGGGACAGCAAAGGTGAGTTCAATGTTGCATCCCCTGATGCCCTGTATAAGATGCACCCAATTTTTAAGCAAGTAAAGCTAAAAATAATATTTAAAAAATCCCCCCCAATTTTTTTATTTTTTATTTAGGCTCCAAAAACGGGGTGCGTCTTATAAAAGGGAGCGTGTTATACATGGGGAAATACGGTAAATACTATAGCACTATACACTGATACTATTTAAAACACCAGATTTACTATTACCTGGAGTTGTTTTAGCCCTTTTATTTCTGCTTTTTGAATAAAATAAAATCTGCCTTACCTGAATGATAATTGGCTTCTATTTTCTTAAATTTTCTTCATATTTCTGTCTTCTTAATTTTCCTCCTTACTTCTACTATCTTCTTTCTTGCTTACAGATATCTCTCTCTCTCTCTCTCTCTCTCTCTCTCTCTCTCTATCATATAATTAGTTTATAAGTGAATATGCAGCAGGTGCTAGCAAAGACACTCCAGCACTCTTGCAATTAACCAGTAACCAACCAGGACGGGCCCCTGGGAGACCGCCATGTTCATCCCATTGTTCATCTGACCCTGGTTTGAATTAACCAGATGCATGTAGTAACAATATTCATGGACCGGATTCACAGATACGGGTTTACTACGTTCACACACCTAGTAAGGCAACACCCATGACACTCCTATAGCACGGCCAGGATTTCGGTGACTTACGCCTCCATAGGGCACCCTTAACTCTACTTGTACGCACGTATGGTTTTTCTGTACATATGTATTTTACTAACAGCACCCTCAAAAGCCCTTTTAAATGCCCCCCCTCGCCCACTTTTACATAACTTCGAATGTATGGAAAAAAACACGCCCCTCCGTATGTATGTCCCTAAGTGCGATTCTCAAGTCCGTGCCTAAAGTACTTACATGCGTAAATACTACGTAATTTGTGTTGAAAAAGTTACTATGTATGCGCAGTTAATCTGCCCCTAAAAATATGCACGCAATCTCACGCAAAAACGTATCTGTGAATATGACCCCATGTTAGGAAAATCCACACTTCCTTTCAGCCAATGATTTTCAGGGAACCCTTTCTCCAGGTCCCTGGCGTAGTAAAGAAGGAGGGTTGGGGGCCGCAGTAGTTTTCACCTTCTCCGGGCTACTCCACTACTTGCAACTTTCTCAGAGGCTTACAAAGAAAAATCATATTTGTCTGATTTATAGCATTGTGATGGTTGTGGAAATGCTCTTCCTGCTTCCTTATTTATTACACAATCAGGTTTATCAGGTTTATCTTTGTTCTCAGTTATAGTTAGTTATAGCTTTGCAATGATCAGTCATAGCTTTTTATATACAGTAATTGGTATTGCACATTATTTAATTTATGCATTTACTGTACAATTTACTAGATAAATCAGTTAGCTCCATTCATCTTAAATGAGCCCTCTATTACAGCAGGGTATTTATTAATCTAATTAACAGTAATATTATTTCTATTCACAGATATCTGAGTGGTGTAACATGGAGTTTGTAGATACAGTCACATAACCAACAAGAAATTCCTTTCGTATGGTGACCCAGATATCTGGTGGGCAACAGGAGCATGATCTACCCAAGCAGGAACAGAACTATTGGCACTTCAGCCAGTGCATTGCACTAGGGCCCCTGATGAATGGACGGTCCACCACTGGAGTCTGCCATTGCACAGACTGGGCCAGGGTCTGCTCTTTGAATGGTCAGCAAAGCAAAGTGAAGGTTTTTCAAGATAAAGGATAAGATAATATTCAGAGATCCGTTTTTTTTATCTACGCAATTATACGCATGCACGGCGCAAGGCAACACCCACCAACAACCCTGACACTCCCCTCTCCTGGACGTGTTCTTTCCGGTCGTACTTACGTGCGTATATGTCCTCCGTTCATGCGATTCTTTAAAACCGTCCATGCGGTAAATTTTCCCATGCGCCGGAGATGCGTGTGTATGTCTCCAAGTGCGATTACTCTACGTAATGTATGTAAATAAAGTTATTACGCATGCGCAGTTGATCCGATCGTAAAAAAATACACACACAAGTCCCCGCAAAAACGGTTCTCTGAATACACCCCGATGTCATTACTCTATGGGCCAGATCCTGACCTAGGTACGACAGTGGACTTACTCAAGTCATTTGCGTATGTCCCATGTTTTGAAACATCTGTGCATGCGTGCGCAAGATGTTCCGATAGCGTGCCTACTGACATAACTAAGTTACATATGTCAGTAAGTACGCTGAAGAGGCTGACCCTTCATTTACAATGGCCATTTAAATGACGGGTCGTAAGTGTCCAGATTTACTACTAACAGCAGGGAGTGCAGGCATAGGCGTATCTATAATGTGCAGGGTGTGCAGTGCACACGGGCCCCACAGAACAGGGGTCCCTATGGCATGCATCCTGCACCCTGGGTTGGCTGGGGAAGGGGGGGCATTCAGCATCTATTACTTTCCTCTAAGATCTTCCAGAGGGAAGAAATAGATGCCAAATGAGTCCCTGTTCCCCTGCGATGGGACTGTCCCGATTCGCGGACCGAAAAGGGGACGGGGCCTAACAGTGCGGTAAGCCCTGCCCCTTTTCAGCCCGCGAATCGGGACAGGCAGTTTTGTCTCAGGTAAGGGGGGGGCCATGTGCAAAATACTGCACAAGGGCCCCCTCACTTCTTAAAACACTCCTGAGTGCAGGGGACGTGCACTACCCCCTATGGCTGCGTAAATACGGACCCCCTGCAAGCACGTAAAGCCGGCGGGGGTCAGGATCTGGTGAGGATCTTCTTCCCACATGCCAAAAAAATGCTGATAGGTAATTGGTTGCTGACTAATTGACCCCAGCCTGTTTGTGTTAGGGAACTTATAATATTTCACATTAGTCCCTGCCCCATTGGAGATACATCAAGGATGCCGACTTTTAATAGCTTCCCTTCCAGCCATAGATGCCTGCTGAGGGCCGGGCTTAATGACACCATTTATGCAAATCATGTCATTAAGCCCTGCCCCCCCGACTACCAATTACCCTTTTTTAGGTTTACTAGGGATGGGGGTGGGATTGATGCACATTGCATAGGGTAGCACTTGAGGTTATGGTTTTCATGAAACCACACAGTATTCTAGGTGAAGTCCTGCCAACGGGGAAAGCAATTCTCTGTGCGTCATTCTTAAGAAGGAAACTACTCATGGTAAGTAGTGCCATAAGGTACCTAAAAACGGGGGGAGGTTAGGGGCTGGCCGAGAGAGTTAGGTGCGGTTCTGTCTGCACCTATCTCACTCTTAAGTGTGAATACTGTCCATATTGAGCTTTTGGGTTTTTGTGCCCCAAGTGCATGATTTTGCATTTTTTGGCATTAAACTGCAGTTGCCACACTCTTGACCATTCCTCCAGTCTACCTCCAGTCTACCTAGATCATCCCTCATTTTCTGTACCCTCCTGGTGTGTCTACTCTGTTACATATATTTGTGTCATCTGCAAAAAGGCATATTTTCCCCTCAATACCACAGGCAATATCACCTATAAAGATATTAAATAGCACTGGTCCAAGTACAGAACCCTGGGGTACTCCACTGGTTACCTTACCATCCCCAGAAGAGATTCCATTTACTACGACCGTTTGTTGTCTATCCTGTAACCAAGATCATATCTGTTACGGCTCTCCAGGAGAGTTAGGGATCCCCTGGGCAGTATAGTACAATGGAGATACTCCCTGTACCAGATTTGCAGACACAAACGACAAACAGGAGAAGAATCAGGTAATTCACCAGGGAGAAACACCACTGGACGGACTCACTAGGGAATTCACTCAACACTTACACAGACAATCAACCAGGGAAGGTAAAGGGAAATACAAATGAGGTATGGCAGTGAGGAGAGAGCAAGGAATGAACACACAAATGGAAACTGAGAGGAACAAGGCAGGGACACTGAGGGCACTCAAGAACGCTAAAGAATCAGAAGACAAGAGAGGCAAGAGAATAGCAAGAAGCACGGGGTAGCAGAAGCTATAACCGGCATTTACCTAAGGTAAATGCTAGGTTTATAAAGGGACAGGCACCAATGAGGAAAGGCTCTGCTCGCGCCAGAAATCCCTGCCAGCTGACTGGAAGCGAGGAGACACAGGTTGCAGAGAAGACAGGACCGCCCCTATAGGTGATTGGCTCGCGGCTAGGTTGCCATGGAAACCGCCGGACGCTGGCTGTGGAAGATGGCGGCGCCCATACGGCCCCTGAGTGAGCCGATGACCGCCGCCGACACACGTGAGCCGGAGGTGCTGCGGGAGGCGGGGAGCAGCTCGGGCAACGGTCCGGAGAGGAGTGAGCGCAGTGACCCGTCGGGAGGTAAGGAGAGGAGCAGGGACGGGTGCTGCAGCGTTACAAACCACCCGGTGTCTGCGGTGGTGTGTAACAATATCCATGCAACTATCTTTAAGTCCAATCCCAAAGTTTCCAGCTTATTTAACAGTCTGTGATGTGGCACAGTGTCAAAAGCCTTGCTAAAATCTAGATAAGCTGTGTCTACAGCTCTCACTTTATCTAATACTTTACTGACCCAGTCAAAAAATTCTATAAGATTTGTTTGACATGATCTTCCCCCAGTGAATCTAAATGTATAGGTCACTGCAATTTTGTCTTTTTTATTCTTCTGAATTTTGATAGCTATTCTGTCATTTAAAAAAGCCATTTATTCTATTACCATTAGTTTACAATACAAGAAATCATTAATAAAACATCAGGTGATGAATTTAGTTTGCAAAGTACTGCAATGCATGCATTTTATTAACAATACAAAGAACAATCCAGTAATATTGTAATTAACTGTATAATTGACCTCTAAAAATGCTTTATGATTGTTATATATTAGTTTGTACTATTTATTTTAAGCTTACAAATCATTTCTACTTAGTTATGTTACAAAAAGTACAAGTACAATAAAACTTGCTCATTTATTTAAGGCTCTTCTACTTCATATCAGTTATTACAGGAAACAATTGTATGATAATGTCAAATAGACCCCCTGGATAGCAAAGATACAGCTCCTCTGGTGGTGCAAGTCTACCTTTTTTTTTACCTGTGAAATGTTGGAAGGTATGAAGTATCACCAAATATGGAGACAATAGGGCTCTATTTAAATACTTATTTTTTTTTAGGAGTTTTTTCTTCTAAAGCAAAGTTTTTCTTATTTACAAATGATGCACCGCCATGGAAATAAACATGGTGATGCAGTCAAAGGGCCTGATTCAGAGGCTGAAAATAAGAACTTAAAGTTACACCTGGGCAAAACCATGTTGATTTCAGGGGGAATCAAGTTAATTTTATTCTATGCATGCAGGGAGAATGCTTTGCTTTTACTTATTGCACACAGATACCTGATCAGCATCACTTTTAAACTGCTAATTAGACTTGAGCTGGGAAACATCACCTTTTAATTTTAAACTGCTAATTAGACTTAAGCTGGGAAACATCACCTTTTAACTATAATACTGTTGCAACAAATTAAATTTGACTCCCCTGAAATCAACATGGTTTAGCCCAGGTGTAACTTTAAGTTCTTATTTTCAATCTCTGAATCAGGGCCAAAGTTCATATGTGTTGTTCCTATTGTGGGCTGGCGCTTTTTGCTATTTACTAACCCTCAGAGTGGAGTTTTACACTCAGGCTGGTGTTAGTGCTTCTATTCCAGTGATCTCCCCATATAGCCCCCTTTTTCTCCCCCTAATAGCTACTATTGGGGGGAGGAAAAGGGGGATATATGGGGAGACCGACAAAATATATGAAAACAGTAGTTTTGTTTAAAAAATGAATGTTTTAAAAAAAAATAAAAAAATTAAAAAACAATAAAAGAAAAACACAAATTAAAAAATAAACAATAGAATAGGGTTAAAAACTTTCACATGTACCATGAATTTCCCGGGATTGCCCTGGCAAGTAACTGTCAATCAGCCTAAAGAGGAGGTCTTATTAGCTAAAAAAGGAGGGGATTTCACTTTTCAAATTAACTGCGGGACTTTAAAAAAAAAAAAGAGGATCTGAAAGGAGATCTTAGTACTTATAAGTACTTATAAGTCTCCTTTTCGGTCTGTCTGTCTGTAGTTCCACTATTCGCCACTATGAACTAGTACATGCATGTCTCCATTGTATGGCTTAGTTGCCTCTGGCGATGGCACCTGGTCACTCCTCTGTCCTATATTCTCGCCTGCAGAAAGGAATGAGACATGCTACACACATACACAGTGCACCCATAAGACATGCTATACACATACACACACACACAGTGCACCCATAAGACATACAGGTGAAACTTGAAAAATTAGAATATTGTGCAAAAGTTCATTTATTTCAGTAATTCAGCTTAAAAGGTGAAACTAATATATTATATAGACTCATTACATGCAAAGTGAGATATTTCAAGCCTTTATTTGTATTAATTTTGTTTAATAGGCTTGCAGCTTATGAAAACCCCAAAATCAAAATCACAAAAAAATTGAATAATGTGAAAAGGTTCAATATTGTAGGCTCAAAGTGTCACACTCTAATCAGCAAATTATTCCAAAACACCTGCAAAGGGATTCTGGGCCTTTAAATGGTCTCAGTCTGGATCCATACCCTCCAACTGTACCTATTTAGCAGGTACAGTACCTTTTTTTAGTGGTCTGTACCGGCTAAAAGGGCTCTTGTACTGGATTCTGACCCAGCAATTCCCTCCACCCTATACTCACCTTCAAGTCCTGACACTTC
>WWET01005952.1:55102-67665 GCA_011038615.1 Limnodynastes dumerilii
TATACCTACCTTATTTGTTTTTCTTTCATTATTGTTGTCAGCGCATAATACTTGACATACTATTTCACATTTAAACTATCCATGCCTGATCCCATGGCAACTTGCCAGAGCACCCACACCTGCCCAACCAATAAAGACAACAAACAACTTCTTGTGGGCCTAAATAAATGTTATTAATTATAATGCAAATTGTGATTAGAGTCTATGCAATTTGGGATCATAAGGATCAAAATTATTATTGATTCACCTATAAACTGATTGGGGCGAAAAAAAAGCAGGTACATAAAATTTGACAAAACATTAAGAACATAAACAGCATGGCAGACCTTATGCAACATACCAGATGCAATATTACCACACTAAAGGCACCACATAAAACTATGTAGCAAATGAGGCCGCCAGCTAAAACGGGAACCTCTAAGGAGCTGGCCAAATTCAACGACAAATAGACCAATTGACCAAATTCAACGGTTGGGTTCACATTACAAAATTAAGTGCCAAAACAAATAATCAACAAAAACAACAGCAATGCGCCAATATTCTAAAATTAAATAAGCATGGACCTGCTTTACGCCAAACACCTAATTAATTCAAAGACTACAGTCAACTAAGATAAACAGACAGGGTGGGAATCAGGGTGGGAAAATGCAATGAAAGAATTGGACGTTTCCTGTTTCCAGGGGCTAAAGAAAACTCCCACAGCTAACTCCTCCCCCAGCTGAACTCATGGACCAATGACATGACCAGCACGCAGGGGGTTTAACTTATCCTCGTGCTAAATTCTTAACCCTGCTTTTCCCTTACTATGCCTATTTGACTGCATGTACATGATTTCTGTCAATTATATACTTTTCAATAAAGAAATGTAATACAATTTTGCTTAAATCACTATAAATAACCAGATTGAAATAGATCCCCTTGGAAAAACTCATATTACAACATCTATGTATGTTCAATAATAAAATTAAATTCATTGCAGTTGATTCTTTTCTTACCTGAGGCTTTCACAGATATGTCGCAATCCCATTTAATTTATGAGACCTAAGAAAGCATGTAATTTCTGCTGCAATAATACTAAAAATAAGGGCTACCCAACCCTTGGAATTGGCTAAATGTGAAATAGTATGTCAAGTATTATGCGCTGACAACAATAATGGAAGAAAAACAAATAAGGTAGGTATAAAAATATATTAATTTATTATATAATAAATTTATTAATTAATGAACAAATTAATCAGCAGAAAAAATAAACAATCGAAACGAAGATTGAATAAAATCACAGTAAAACACACCAAAGACTGAAACGAACACAAAGAGGAATGTACATGCAGACAGAGAGAAACAATGGAAGAAAAAGAAAGAAAAAAATGAAAAAAGGGGCAAAGAAAAAGGTCAAAGAAAAAAGAATCCACCAATAAGAGACACCAATGCGGTGGATACGGCCACACAGGACCCATATATGCATACAGACTTTAGGGAGAAATCTTCTTTCTACCCACAACATGTTAAAGGTCCTTTTATAGAAACCTTCCAGAAACTGGTGGAGGAAGACCTCTCCAAAGTAAATATTATGAACAACCCGAAGAGGGATAATTTGACGATAAAAGAAAAACAGAGCTTGAAAGCATTAAGAGAAAATAAAGACGTGGTCATCAGACAAGCCGACAAAGGGGGAGGCACAGTTATGCAAAGCAGAGAAGACTATATGAAAGAAGCCTTTAAACTACTGAGCGACTCATCCACATATGCCATTTTGAAAAGCAACCCCACCATCAAGTACAACACAGAACTGAGAACTTTGTTGGACAAGGCCCGAAAAGAAGGGATTCTCACAAAGAAAGAATACGAATTCTTATTCATACAACACCCAAGACTTCCCATCTTTTACCATTTACCAAAAATCCATAAGGACATCAATAACCCACCTGGACGCCCAATTGTGTCTGGCATCGGTAGCCTCTCCACCAATTTATCGGCTTATGTGGACCATTTTCTCCAGCCATTGGTAACATCTCAAAGGAGTTACCTTAAAGACACTTTAGAAATATTACAGATCCTGGGAACTACCACATGGAAAAAAGACTACATCCTCATGACGAGCGACATTTCATCTCTATACACAGTTATTGATCATGACGCGGGAACACTGGCCATAAACAAATGCTTACAAGAGGAATCCCATCTACCAAAGATCCAACAAGACTTCATCATTGAAGCAATAAGATTTATCCTAACACACAACTACTTCCAGTTTGACAACATCTACTACGGACAGATTCGAGGGACCGCTATGGGCAGTAAATTCGCGCCGAGTTACGCGAATCTGTTCGTAGCACAATGGGAAAATGACACCATCTGGGCCCCCACCAACCCTTACCTACAGCACATTGTCTTATGGAAACGTTATATAGATGATGTCATATGTATCTGGTCCGGACAAGAGGACACCCTTCATGACTTTACGAACTATTTGAATAGAAATAAGCTTAATCTGAAATTCAACTCAGAGATCAGCAAAGAGAGAGTGACCTTTTTGGATTTAGAGATCATCAACAAGGGAGAAGGGTTACACACCAAAACCCATATAAAAACTGTCGACACCAATACCTTCATCCCTGCCTCAAGCAATCACCACCAGAGATGGCTAAAGAATATACCAGGAGGACAGTTCAGAAGGATTAGAAGAAATTGCACCACTATCGAAGAATATCAGGATCAAGCCAAGGATTTGAGAGCACGTTTCCTTGAGAGAAACTACGACAAAGAGCTAGTGGATCAAGAGATGGAAAAGAACAAGAGGTTGAATAGAGACCAGTTACTGATGAAATCCCATCCAGACACCCAACCTTTAAAAAAGAACCAAGAAGAAGTCCGTCTCATCACAGGTTATAGCAACGACTATAAAGCCCTGGAGAATATCATCAAGAGGCATTGGCATATTCTACTGCAAGACCCACTAGCGAAAGATTTTCTTCCATCCAAACCAAAGATAACATATAGGAAAGCCAACAATCTGAAAAACCTTTTGGCCCCCAGTGCCCTCAAGGGATCTACTGTGGAGCAGAGCACATGGCTGAACGAGAAAGGTCTAGGTTTCTTTCATTGCACTAGATGCCAAGCCTGCAGAACATGTCTGAACACCGGTACTAAACCAACTAGGACATTTTCATCAAAAACGGACAAGAAGAATTTCAATATCAAAGAAAAAATTACTTGCGACACCAAAGGCGTCATTTATCTGCTAGAGTGTCCATGCGGCCTACAGTATGTAGGCCGTACTATTAGAAGCTTAAAAACAAGGATTGCGGAACACGTTGTGAATATTAAAAAAGGCATGGACAACCACAGTATCCCAGCACACTTCAAAGAGTACCACAATTGTGACCCCAAGAGCCTCATCTTTACAGGGATAAAGAAAGTTCAAATCCCTTGGAGAGGTGGAGATTTCTTAACCAAAATAGCCAAAGAAGAAGTAAAATGGATCTATACTTTGAAAACCTTGACCCCTGATGGTTTGAATGTAGACCTGGACCTGGGCTCCTTCCTCACAAAAATCCAATAACTATTACGGAATGACATTTTTTCTTTGTTTTTATTATTGATTATTTTCTGATATCTTTCACTTCCTTCATTTATTATTCCTTTTTTTGTTTTTGTTGTATTTTTGGTTGTTTTTCGGTCTGCGTTATTTCCATCTTCATTTTTGTATATTTTTTCATTTCCCATTTCTTTTCATTTTTTATATATATTTTTTCTGATTTTTTTATTTTTTTATTTTTATTTTTATTTTTATACCATTAGTATTTTTATATTTTACCCTGTATTATATAATTTTCATGAGTGCTCCCCCTTTTTTTGCCTAGCTAATCCGATTATAGCATTGGAGCTGTTTACTTTCTTTCACCGCACTGCCACTTCTGTACTTTCATTGATGAGAAGACAGAGCGTCAGGTTACCTAGGTAACCTACACACTTGCATTCCAGCTGATTGAAGATCCAGCGCGCCTTTCCTGTAAATACAGCCCTTTTAGTCTCAGTGCAAAACTCCCACACAGCTGACCCTGACGTTGTAAGAGAGGTGTCCTTGTCCTGAAGAAGCCCCCGCATAGAGGGGTGAAACGTGTTGACAGAGAGCTCTCCAAACACCTCAATACCGCCAGGCATCTATCCACTTCTGCTCCGGATCATCATCGGCACCTCTGGACAGCCCTGCATCATCGCTGTAGTCTGCAGCTACAGCGGCTACTGGACACAACACCTCTGTGCAGGTACGCTATCCTAACAGCCAGCCGGGGAGCGAGGAGTGATTTTGGCAGCGAAGGGAGTCTAAGCCGATTCTGGCTACTTTAATGATACTTGTCCACAAGCTGTTTGAACACAGCCAACTGCAGCTACAGGTCTGCCCTTCTATTAGAAGTGAGGGTAATTAGGTGGGGGAGGGCTGGGTTAGGGAGGTTACGCTCCTGTGTGAGCGTAGTTACATACAGTTACGCCGGCTGAAGTTAGGGTAGCCTTCAGCCGGCATAACTGTGTGTAACAATGCTCACACAGGGGGAGTGACAGGGGGAGGGCACCAGGGGCCAGTGTAGCTCTGGATCAGCCCCATGGTGATTGCTCCTCCACGTAATCCGCCCGCCAGTGCATGCTTTAGGGGAGAAAACAGAGGAAGCACGAGTATCCTTAGTAGGTAAATAAAAAATTATTATATAAATTATTTCTATTTATTATTGACAAGACCAGATTGAGGGCCGAGTGGGCCTGGGGCTGAAAATGATCAAGGGCCCACACTATACCCAGCTTTGAAGGAGGATGTCATACTTATGTACTGCAGTGGGAGGCCTGGAGATCTGCTAAGTGTGGGGACCTATTTTCAGATGGAGGCCTGGGGACTGTAGTCCCATTAACCCCATTGTTAATCTGTCCCTGATTATTTACTATTATGCTATTTTTGACAAACCATTTTATATGGACAATTGTGTGTGAGTGTTATAATGTATGTACACACAGAATTGTCCTGTCAAAAAATACCTGGGACTGAATCCCTATGCGTAAGTCAGCTATCCTTTTGCAATGCGCATGGACTAACTACCAACTTCTGTGATGCAGTACGACCAATGAAGCATTCTGACTCATAAGTAGATCTTCAATGGCGAGATGGGGTCTAGCTGAAAAATCTATATGTGCAAGGACAGTGCAGGGAATTTGCAGTCCACTCAAATGTACAGAATTTAGGATCACAAATAGGATCTTAATCTGTTTTAGATCTGGATCCAGCCCCTGGTGTCTAAAGTTTTGTGCTAGCACTTGAGTCAGAAAATATGTCAAACTCCAACTTAGACGCAAACCAAGGTTTGAAAGTACCAGAAAAAATTGTTGCAAATGTACATCTTGGTAAAACCATTATCAAACTTCAGACAGAGGCAAATTTCTAAGTTTGATGAGAGCTTTTGTTTCTTATATCAACTCAAAATGACAACTTTAAAGTTGTTTAGTATTTGAATGCGGTAAGGAGAAGCAAAAAGTATTTTCCCTTAAAAAAATACAAAAGTACAAAAATACATCTGGGGCCAGATTTACTAAGCTGCGGGTTTGGAAAAGTGGAGATGTTGCCCATAGCAACCAATCAGATTCTAGCTGTTATTTTTCAATTACATACTAGAGAATGTCAGCTAGAATCTGATTGGTTGCTATGGGCAACATCTCCAATTTTCCAAACCCGCAGCTTAGTAAATCTGGCCTCTGATCTGTTCCCCTCACATTGCAATACGGTTTGTCTAGCGGCAGATAAACACCTGTTTTTCCATAAATTGTTTAGCCTGCAGTCTCCCTTCAATATGTTTGACAGGTTTCATGCTAAAAAGCACATCAATGCTCAAAAAAATAGAAATAGATACCTAGATATGCTGAAGAAAAGACATAAAATATGTTCATAGACTCCAGAACTGTATTTTAGTTAACACATTCTGTGACTTATTTTTTTAACATTTTGTCCTAATTTTGCACCCATGGGGCTTGGATAAATATCTTCCTTTATAACCTTTAACAAGTACCTTTCTAATGGTTCTCTTGGTAACAGTATTCTCCTATTTCAGTGTCATTTCTTCTTCTAATATGTTGGTTCCTTTCATGTGTGATTTATATGAAGCATTTATTTAATGCTCTCCTTCTGTCTTGGGATGTCCATTATGTGCCACGATAACATCATCATTAGACCTCACACATCACAATAACCATGGTAACCCTAGTCCGAGTGACACCCTGTACTGTAAGGCATAACCTAATTTCTCACACCAGCTTCCAACACATTTCTTTCCTATGGAAAACCAGGCGTGAAACAGACAACAGGGTAGAAGAATTTTATAATCCTCTGCAGACCTCTAGTCACAGCATTAGACGTGTGACTAGATAAAATAACAAGTCTAAGTAGAAATCCATGTGTTGAATGTGTCATTCTATTTATAGCATTAGTCTGAAATAAAATTGCAATTTTATAATAGAAGGGTACATGTAGCCTTTCTAAGAATGTATAATTGTAAAGTATGTAGGTATTATTAATTATGGATTAAATGAAATTTAAAATCTTGGACTCTGCATGTCAAGTTGCGAGGGTACAATTTAAATAATTTTGAGGTTATTTTTATAGGAAAATTATTCTATTTGTTAGCAAACTAATATATAAATCTAATCTATCTATCTATCTATCTATCGATTGCCTACTTTTTATCTCTTCCATCCTGCAGATCTTGGAGGGAAGAAACAAATACCGGTATGGGGATGGGGCTTAATGATGAGATTTATGCACATCATGACATTAAACCCCACACCCCTGTCAATCACTACTGCAATTCCATAGTGTTCCTGGGGGTGGGCGAGGCTGTCCATATCTAGTAACGCTAAGAATAGCTGTAATGAGATGCAGGTTTCAGGATGTGCGGGAGGTTTGCTGGCTCTCCCGGGATAACAGGAGAACTGTCCAAATTTTGGGAGTCTCTCAGATATTCAGGGAGAGTCAGCAACCCTGATCTGTCTATCTATCCTGTCTGTCTGTCTGTCTGTCTATCCTGTCTGTCTGTCTATCCTGTCTGTCTGTCTATCCTGTCTGTCTGTCTATCCTGTCTGTCTGTCTATCCTGTCTGTCTGTCTATCCTGTCTGTCTGTTTGTAATGCTGCAGTGTAAAAATGAAATGGTGTCATTTTGTATTGTTTATGCCAATCAAAACTGTCTGTCTGTCTGTCTGTCTGTCTGTCTGTCTGTCTGTCTGTCTGTCTGTCTATCTATCTAATCTAAGCAGAAAACTGTTACTCCTTGTAAAAAGTAATCCCTACAGTGTTCCATTTCTCCTATTATACCCTGAAAAAAATCTTCTTTGAATGGTTAAAAGTCGGTTTTCTTTAATAAGATGTATGCACAATAAATAGCCTTGTATAGTTTTTTTTTTGTGCAAATAGCCAAACCGATGATTTGGTCTGACCACAATGCTTGTTCATAGATAAAGGATTCACGTTTACGTAGTTTTTGTCTTTCGTTTTCGTACGTTGTTTTAAGAATTGAGCTACTACGCATGCGAAAACTGGGAATCCGGACCAAAGACTACCATAAGATTGTACAGTTAATGCCATGTTGAGAAAAGTTTTCAGAAATCTATTATTCAGAAGAATCAGGAGAAAAATGTGGAAATATGGTATAGAAATCTTTGCTTCTGTTGCTTTATTAAATATTTACAGGGTTTTTTTTTCTTTACATAAAAATAGGTCAAGAAAATAGGCCAATAAGTCACACCTTAGTGTCACTAACCCTTATGAATTATAGAAATATGTGTAAAAACCCTTCTACATCACTCGTAGATGACTGCTCATTTATGTTACCTAAGTGCTTGTGCAGGAAATAAGCTTGTGTCACACTTAGACACATGGATTCAGACCTACGTGCAAGCACTGAGGGCTGCCAGTCTGCGCAAAAGAGGGGACTGAACCCCTCCTGTCACTTCCCTTTTTCATGCAGACTTAAGGTTATTTACGCTGCCACAAGTCAGTCTTAAGTGTGTCGTGCAAATCAGCCCACCCTGTAAAGTTAACATGTTGTAACCAATCTGATATAAAAAGTAAGTAGCAGAGGGCCACTTGTTATGACCCTGAGGGACAGAATAGCTTTAATAAAAATGGTGTGTTTCTTATAGCTTTTTCCAATTTCCACTAGCTATTTTATATTTTCAGGTTACTATATTGAGGGATTCCTCATTTCCTTTTCATAAATTGAATGAAGCTGATCCTTCAGAATATATAAGATAGCTATGAATTTTAAGCAATTGAAATATTGTCTCCTAAATGGCAGTTTGCAGATGTGGACTCCAAGTGACTAAAAGCATTAATATGAAGGAGAATAATGGAAAAGTTAAGTAAATGAAGTAAGCTTATGAAACCTGGAACCTAATAAGCCGAATATAAATACACTATTCAAAGAACTCTGATTTCATAAGGTACAGTATGTATATTACATTTATTGGTTATAAGAAAGAATAAGAAATGTATTAAAATAAGTTAATTATTCTATCATTTGCAGAGCCAATTAGTAATAGGCAAAAGTCTTCCCACAGCAAAAAGTTACCATAAAATATGATTGCATTCCAATGCTTTATCATTTCTTAATTAACTATGGCTATAGACAGCATTTTTCCTTATACCATGTGACCAGTAATACTGTAAATTGTGAGTTGATTAGCCTAGCAAAGAAATGACAATCCAGGTGGGGGTGGGGGTTTCTTTCACAATGTGAACATTTAAGTCCGTACAGATACTTCCCCCAAAAGTATATAGAAAATATTGTACCAATGTCTCTTAAAGACACTTGGGCATAATATATTCACACTCGAGCATACATGAAAAAATTTTCCTGAGATAAGAGGTGCCAAAGACGTTCCTAATATGGCCAACCTCCCTATCCTCCAAAAACAGGAAAATAACATTGCCAGGACTCGGGGAAAGACAGATTTGCTCTGGTGTTTGTTTGTCTCTCCAATTTCACATTACCATATAGATGTAACAGTATATGATCATTTATGGTACAATGTCGGACAAGTGTGGGTAGTGGGTACACAGGTACCATCATCGGTCTGACTCTTCAGGCAGTCTTCTGGGCAGATTAAGCAGATATCTATCTGTACAGTGTATATGGAGTCACTATTTTTCCAGCAGATGGTTAGGAGAGATGGTGATGTCAGAATTGCAGGTAAATCAGGGTTGCCGACTCTCCCGGAATGTCCGGGAGACTCCCGAAATTCGGGCAGTACTCACTGAGGGCTGCCAGTCTGCGCAAAAGAGGGGACTGAACCCCTCCTGTCACTTCCCTTTTTCATGCAGACTTAAGGTTATTTACGCTGCCACAAGTCAGTCTTAAGTGTGTCGTGCAAATCAGCCCACCCTGTAAAGTTAACATGTTGTAACCAATCTGATATAAAAAGTAAGTAGCAGAGGGCCACTTGTTATGACCCTGAGGGACAGAATAGCTTTAATAAAAATGGTGTGTTTCTTATAGCTTTTTCCAATTTCCACTAGCTATTTTATATTTTCAGGTTACTATATTGAGGGATTCCTCATTTCCTTTTCATAAATCGAATGAAGCTGATCCTTCAGAATATATAAGATAGCTATGAATTTTAAGCAATTGAAATATTGTCTCCTAAATGGCAGTTTGCAGATGTGGACTCCAAGTGACTAAAAGCATTAATATGAAGGAGAATAATGGAAAAGTTAAGTAAATGAAGTAAGCTTATGAAACCTGGAACCTAATAAGCCGAATATAAATACACTATTCAAAGAACTCTGATTTCATAAGGTACAGTATGTATCTTACATTTATTGGTTATAAGAAAGAATAAGAAATGTATTAAAATAAGTTAATTATTCTATAATTTGCAGAGCCAATTAGTAATAGGCAAAAGTCTTCCCACAGCAAAAAGTTACCATAAAATATGATTGCATTCCAATGCTTTATCATTTCTTAATTAACTATGGCTATAGACAGCATTTTTCCTTATACCATGTGACCAGTAATACTGTAAATTGTGAGTTGATTAGCCTAGCAAAGAAATGACAATCCAGGTGGGGGTTTCTTTCACAATGTGAACATTTAAGTCCGTACAGATACTTCCTCCAAAAGTATATAGAAAATATTGTACCAATGTCTCTTAAGAACAGGGACTTGGGCATAATATAGTCACACTTGAGCATACATGAAAAAATGTAACTGAGATAAGAGGTGCCAAAGACGTTCCTAATATGGCCAACCTCCCTATCCTCCAAAAACAGGAAAATAACATTGCCAGGACTCGGGGAAAGACAGATTTGCTCTGGTGTTTGTTTGTCTCTCCAATTTCACATTACCATATAGATGTAACAGTATATGATCATTTATGGTACAATGTCGGACAAGTGTGGGTTGGGTAGTGGCAGGTACCATCATCGGTCTGACTCTTCAGGCAGTCTTCTGGGCAGATTAAGCAGATATCTATCTGTACAGTGTATATGGAGTCACAATTTTTCCAGCAGATGGTTAGGAGAGATGGTGATGTCAGATTTGCAGGTAAATTGGTATAGTTTGTACACGTGAATAGACATGCATGATAATCAGTGAAATTGCCATCACTTCTTAAGTATGCTTGCATAGGTGCATACCCAGTTTTAGTCATGTCCAGGACACTCACCGTGACCTGTAACCAGACTGATGATTTTATGTCAGCAGACTTATTGCACTTAAAAAAATTAACCATAGGACGTAGGCAATATTATGAGAAATAATTCTTTAAGTTTTTTGTCTAAGAAATAGCTATCACATTACATTTCATGAGCTGAAAATAACATTAAATTTTTAAATGACCTCTTTGTCTCATCAAACCAATTAACTGAGAATGTTGGTGTCACTCTATAGTTAATGGAATGGAAGTAACACATAGTCCTCTTAAGCAACACCCTAGAGAATATATGAAATGACTGGAGTTTCTCCAGCTGTGATATGGTGTAATAAGCTAAAGTGTCTTGCTAGTAAAAGTCAAAAGAATAGATCGATGAACGTCACTTCAGCAAAGAGCTCTGATGCATTTGTCTTGGTAATAGAGTTTTTACATGTGCACTTATCTGAGTACCAATCTCTGATTGGCACAACACAAAATGAGACACATCAGTGACATGAGACCCCAAATATAATGCCAAAAATTTTTTGATAAGACCAAGTAACATAAAATTTTTATGTATTATAGTGTGCCTGGAAATTGGTTTTATTAATGTGCTTTCACAGTATGTGTCACAGGACCAGTGCTAGATGCAGCACTGAGGACATTCTGCTGCTGAGGCTGGCAATAACATTGGACCAATTCAGATTTAGGAAGATTTTCCGTGCGTTCGTAATAGATCCGTACGTTAATATAAAATAAGTACGTTTTGCAAAATAAATACATTTTGGAACACTTCCGTGTTGTAAAAGCAACCTTATCATTAGCGTATATGTGACGGAAGTTAAATGTTCGCAAATACAACCGCACGTCTACTGCATTACTACACCCATTTTTTTTATATTTACATTCCGATTGACGCCTACTTATTAATAATCCGTCCGATCTTTTATGTTCGTACGCATTTTTGACGTACGGAAATTACTTACGCATCTTTCCAATTACGCTTCGTATCTCCATGGTCTGCACATGCGCCCTGAATAGAAATCACTCCACTTACGCATTTTGCGTGCGTAAATTACCAGACGTTTCTGAACACAGTGCATTATAAGTAAAAAAAAAAGTGAATTATTAGGTGCCTACATTCAGGAAGGGAGCAGGTGGAACATTAGTATCACTGGTCTGCTGACCAGTAATAATAACATGGTGTGCCTACTCCCTCCCTGGGCATCACTTTCTTCACATGGGGGAGGGAGTGATGGACAGTACCACCAGAGAGGAGGTAGGAACTGTTATGTCTTATGCTCTAGCACACAGCCCTAATGGATTTGGGGTTTTTTGTTTTTTTGTACCAAGTTACCTTGAGATTATAAATACAGCCCCCAGCCAGCAGAGATTCAGTGTTGTGAATTAGAGATTACACCTGTGTTCAGCGTTAGTTAAGCCTTTTTTTATGTTTTTGATTAAGCTTGGATGAATTAAACTTGTGGTTCTCCAAGTGCCACGATGTTCTGGCAGCCATGGAAATGCTGGCGCTTGGAGTACAACAAGCATCAGCATGCCCAATCTTTTAATGGAAGTCTGGGCTTTCTGTGAACTGTGGTGCAGTAGTAGAAGTTTATGAATCCCCTCCCCAATAGACTTTCATTTTAATTTGCACCTCTCAAAGGTGCAAATTACAATTCACTGCTTTGACTACTACATCGCAGGGATGTTTAAAACCTTCCTGTGATGTTAAACAATTGAATAGGAATTTTGCATTTTTTAGTGTTTACTGGTCCAATAACATGCCCAAAATGACCACAATTGCATCGCACAATGCTAATTTTGGGCACAATGGGCCTGATCCAGACCTACGCCGATGCGCTGTGCTTACTAAAGCACAGCGTATCGGCGTTC
>WWET01005954.1:8824-21927 GCA_011038615.1 Limnodynastes dumerilii
CACCCTCATTTACTTACCTCCCCCCGCCCACCAGCACTAACGTGAGCGTAGGGACGCTGGAGGACGTCCCCTCCAGCGTCCCTACGGCGCTGCTACGGACGCCCGATCCATGATCGGGCGTTGCCGTAGCAACGCCAGGCAACATCTGCCCGGCGCATGCGCAGATCGGCTGGATCAGGCCCGATGTCCAATCCCCACACCATGGGCCAGATGTCTGTAGATACACTCCCGTAGCGTTAGTGTAACCTAGTCGTAACTGAGCTTCCCCGTCCCCTCATTTAAATGGGTATCCCAGCCTGTATGGCGAGGATACGGCCATTGTAACTGAAGGGTCAGC
This sequence comes from Limnodynastes dumerilii, assembly GCA_011038615.1. Classification (NCBI taxonomy): domain Eukaryota; kingdom Metazoa; phylum Chordata; class Amphibia; order Anura; family Limnodynastidae; genus Limnodynastes; species Limnodynastes dumerilii. Next base: position 9,162 of record WWET01005954.1, read on the forward strand.
CCCTTCAATGTAAGTACTCACGTATGTAACTTCGCTACGTACATTAGTACTTAAGCTGTCAGAACATCTGGTGCACGCAAATGACTTGCGAAAGTCCCCTGCCGGACTTAGGACCAGATTCACAAGCCCGAATAAAACGCTACGTAGATAGCGTAAAATAGTTACTTTGCATGCGCAGTAGCTACAAACGGAAAAATAGGCACGTAAGTAAAAAATTTCGGGTTTGTGAATCCGGTCCTTAGTTCTGGATTATGTCTTTTCCACCCTCTGTATGTCTCCCCTCATCCCTGCATCTCTGTAGCCCCCTTTTACTCACTTATGTTTGCTGTCCTCTTTCTTTAGTCTTCTTCCTCCTCAGGCTCTGCTGCGCTGGCTCCATCTTCAAACCTGCAAACTATGCTACAATTGGGCGCTACGGGGCGGTCAAACTAAACAAGTGCACCTAGAAACCAAAGCCACTCCACATTAACAATGAGGGTGACTAACCGAAACCGCAACCAGGACCGACATCCAAATTTGGAAGCTAAAAGCTGGTGTCTGATACCATGACCGCCCAAAGCTACAGCGCTCCTGTCGCTATGCGCCGAAACTCAAGACCTGACCGCCATTGCTGCAGCCTGACACTGCAAAAATGACATCCTAAGAAACCAACATGGGATGGAGGGAAAATTTGGTATAATGTGTAGACTGGAGTAACATATAAACTGGTATAACATGTAATCTGGTATAACGTGTAGACTCGTATAACGTGTAATCTGGTTTAATATGTAAACTGGTATAACATGTAAACTGGTTTAATGTGTAAACTGGTATAATGTGTAGACTGGTATAACATATAAACTGGTATAACGTGTAAACTGGTATAACATATAAACTGGTATAACGTGTAGACTGGTATAACATAAACTGGTATAACGCGTAAACTGGTATAACATGTAAAATGGTATAACATGTAGACTAGTATAGCGTGTAAAATGGTATAACATGTAGACTAGTATAACGTGTAAAATGGTATACCATGTAGACTACTGTAAAGGCACCTCTCCTCAATTGCAATTCTTACATATTTATAAAACATTAAGCAATTATTATTAATATAATAAATACATTTTATTTTAAATGAAGCTTGTGGCACTGAGTGAAATTTGTGAAATACTGTATATGAAACTGTCCACAAGATGGAGTCCTGGCTCCAGGAACTACACCTCCCAGCATGCATAGCAGTTGGTTCATTGTCTCCATAACAACACGATGCACTGGGGTTTTTGTTGTTTTTTTTTTTGTCGGACAAAACATCTGTTGGAGACTGGGAAGCAGAGTGAGTACAGGTAATTAGGTGATAGGATGTGGTTACTGAATAAAACCAGAAATATTACATAGTGGTATTGACAGGAGGCTGCTCTAGTTAATTTTTAAATACATGATTACTTTTGCTCAGGTTAAAAATGAAAACTGTGATAACTGGTCATATTGTGATAAAAAGAAGTCTCCTATTTACTATTTAATAAAGACTCTGATTTAAAAATATATATGTGTGTGTATACACACACACACACACACATACACATACACACACACACACACATACACACATATAAACACACACACATACACTTACACACACATATAAACACACACACATACACACATATAAACACACACACACACACACATACACTTACACACACATATAAACACACACACACACACATGTAAACACACACACACACACATATAAACACACACACACACCCCTTTGGCCAAAAACCCTGAAAGGTCCCCTTTTTAGCTATCCGAGTCTAATGACCTGGGATTCAGACCCGAAAAAAAGAAGGTTTTTTCCCGGTTATCAAATGGGACTGGTGGCAATGTGAGTGAAAGGTCCCGAGTTTTTTTCAATCCGGGTTTTTGACATAGCCACCCGGTTGCAGTTCGGTTTTTAGGGCCAGATTTAAAAAAAAAAAAATCCAAAGTATAGGGAATGCTGATGCTTTTAGTGCTACAAGCACCAGCATACCCTGTCATCATGTACCAAACACAACATAGTAATGCCCCTCCTACCTAGCTACATAAATAAAAGATAAGGCCGAACCTTAACCTTATAAAAAAATAATTTACATTTAATACATTAAACACATGCATATACTATTAAAAAGTGATAATGCTTAACAATTATTATATACATTAAATACATTATATAAATAAAATACATTATATACATAAAATACATTAAAAAATACATGCATATATTATTAAAAAGTGATCATGCTAAACAATTATTATATACATTAAATACATTATATAAATAAAATACATTATATACATAAAATACATAAAAAATATTATATACATTAAAACATAAAAAAACATTTTTTTTAAAAACTTACTAAATACTTAATTACTTATTAAATACAATAAATAAATTAAATACATTAAAATTATTAATAAAAAGCAATACTTACCATCTGGATGGGTTCCAATCTTGTAAGCTTTTAATGTGGGGGAAGGTCCCTTGCAGAACGGCGCAACTCAAACCCTGCTAGTAGGACATCTCGGCACTAATGACTGTTCTACTGTCATTGGGTCCTATTTATACCCTTGGCCAAGGGTATAAAAAGGACGCAATGACAGCACTACAAGCATCAGCATACCCTGCTGCATTTAAATCCACTTAAACCTGGGAAATTCATGGGTCATGTGAAACCATCAGACCCAGGAATTCCTGTGTTTTTGTGGACTTATAACGCGGCTTTAATTTTTGACCCGGCATTTCCACCGGAAAAAAACCTGTGTTTTTCGGAAGTGGTGATGTGAAAGCGGTATTAAAGATACTTTTCACCCTTAAGTGATTTGTAAGTGTAGCTGCTACATAAAAAAAATAGGTGCAACAAAGAGGAAAAAGTTAGAATGTAGAAAAAATATGCCTATGTCGCTAATAGGAGAAGAGCTGCTGTTGAGGGGGATTTGCCAAAACCCTTGATTACAAACAAGATACGAGAAAAGAGGGGAACAGCGCTAAAAATAAAAATACACTAGTTATAAATGCTGGTTCTGTTGAAGAAAACAAATGAACGGCAACCTAAGGTAAAAAAAAAGTAGTATAATTTATTCACCAATATATTTGAGTGTTAAATTAAAAGAACGTACTGAATCAATGCAATAATATATAAGCTCATATAAAGCATAAGGGAATCACTAATTCCCATTCAATGCAGTCTCACACATATGGAGGTCACCAGTAACGGGGGACGGAGAGTTCAATAGCGAGTTGTTGGATAATACACATGTATAATCAGATCGATTGAAAATGGGCTAAATAAGGGAGGGTATTACCCGGTCCTTGGGAGTTCTTGTCAGAAGCACCCAGTCCTCCTTAGTAAGCCGCTTGTATCATATGCTGTAGCACTGTCGATAATTGTAGGTGGCCGCCCTCCGCAGTACAGGAATAAGTGCAGTCTCCTTCTAGCAATCCACCCACGGTCCCCGAGCCCGGGGATCCAATGTCTCCAAACCTCCGGGCCAAGGTGCGATGTGCAATCCAAAGTGCAAGTGGGTATAATCAGCTCCGCACGTGTGTCCTCGCTCCCTTACGCGTTTCGTCTTACCTGCAGACTTTATCAAAGCAGCTGCTGGGCCAAGCCAGAGTTGCGCACATCGGGGTAGATCCAGACCTACGGGCTAGTTACATTACAACGCGTGTCGTATTTATGCTAGCGTAATTACTATGCTCTCACCTAGGAACTTTTACGCTGCCAAAACCCTACCTTAACTTTTCAATGCTTAAGTACTGGCGTACGTAATGCATTTACATACGTGATGGCCCAGCCCATACCATCCAATTTAAATGCCCACCCCCCCACCTCCAAAGCGTAATTACATGTGTCGTATTGATGCTACCGCCCCTTCGTTCGTATTTAGCTGATGGTACGTACATTAGGAGTTACGTGGTGTAACATCTGCCACGCGCATGCGCAGTAAATACAAACGGGTGAAATGACCTCATCGGCTAGCATGCTTAGCTTAGGATCTGGCCCATCATGCGTGCCGTAGATGCATTTGTGAAAGTAGGACGGGCTGCGAGCGATTCGAAAACGCACGCAACGATGCCTTCCCTCCCTCCACGCGCCCCTTAGGACACAAGTTGGCGAAGTTTGAGTTGCGCTCTGATTTGATTGGGCCGTGACTGCACGCTCTTCAGTTTTGAGCCTGCGCAGTAGAAAATCACCCAGAAAAATGTCACGTCAGCGGGTGTACACTCACATGTAGATCAGGCCCATTGCGTGTATTTGCTTGGGATCCTTCCTCTTCATCCTCCAGCCACACCTGACACCACGTCTTAATGCACTGTGGGCAACGCTAGATTCTCAAAAAAAATAAAAAATTAAAAAGGTCAATGTTAGCGAAGTATCATTTGCAGCAGGCCTGACGAACCTGTGGCTCTCCAGGTGTGGAGAAACTACAAATCCCAGCATGCTTTGCCAGGTATCAGTTATGCCTGTGTAGTTAAAGCATGCTGGGACTCGTAGTTTCTGAAAATATATTCCACTCACTACATTGTGCAAGTAACAGCAGTGAGTGGTCACAAGGAACAGGGGGCTTGTCCTATCACATTGCGAGTGGGTAGCATCACCTGCACACATGCCGAGAGACTAACAGACTAACTGCCCCCATCAGGGGAGGACGGAATGCCAGGGCTGGAGTCCCGGGCCTAGAGAGAGAGAGAGGGGGGGAGCTCAGCACCAATATTCACCTCTCCAGCAACAGGTATCGGCGGTAGGAGAGAGATGAGTCGCTGTACCAAGTGGCACATCAGCAGGTTGATGCCCAGGGAGGACATCTTAAAAATAAGCCTTCTCTGCTCATCGGCCCACTGTGAATCGCTCCTGCAGGTCTGAGATGCTCCACCTATAAATGGCGTCGCAGCGTGTGACATCACATAGGGGTGGAGTGCCATGTCCCGGTCCCGAGCCCCACAATGTCTGGTGGCAGTCATGCTTCTCTCAATCCTCAATCCTGACACTGATAACACAGCATTGTAACGCACTGACCAACATAAACTGGGGCCACTGGGAGTTGTGCTATAGTTTCTACATATATATATTTTTATTTCTTATGAATATATTTTTTAGTAGATATTTCCCCTTTTCTTTCTTTAACTAACAGTGATTTGTGTGATTTCCAAATGCCAATAAAATAAGGATTCGGTCAATGCTGGATGGATATATTGATATATTGAATTTAAAACACAAGGGACCTGATGCACAATTAAGAATATATGTTTTTTCTGGTGCGTATATATAAGAAGGAATATACTGTGCATGCGTAGTAACCTAATGTACGCAATTTACGTAGGACTTAAGAACGAGATGGTTCTGAATCACCATTACGAACCTATTTCCTCAAGGTTCATAATGACTTAAGAATGAAGGGGCGTGCCGGATAAACTTAAGAACGCAGGTAAGAAGATCGGGTGGAGGGAGACATTTAAATGGGGAAATCTGGGTGCAGTTAGGCAAAAACGTTTTTAACTAGCCACCCTACGAACCTAAAGATAAAGTAGCCCTATGGCATTCGTAAGTCGGTTAAGATGCTGAAAACCGGGGGGCGTGTCAGTGGAGTCGCCTTCTTAAGTGTGAATCAGGTCCAAGATGTGCAGCACTCTTTGGGCCTAATCCAGAGGTGAACACAGAACCAAATGCATCTAGCTTGCTGTATATCTGCATGCCAAAAGGGATGGATCCTAATGCACACGCAGCGGCACTCGGGAGTCTATATAGGACATAAGGAGCTCAGCCTTTACTGTACAATTACCATACATCCCCTCCTACCATGCGTACCTGATGTTTTCTTTCCGCTCTGTCCTGCCTCGACACCAGAAAGCGTTCCGTTACGGATGTCTGGATAATGGAAAATGGCCAAGGACATAATTAATATTTTGATATCTTGGCTAAATAGCATGTGTACAAAATGCACTGCAAAAATATGTAAACAAAAAATAATAACATGAACCCTAAAAATATATATCTGGGGTTAGAGTAAGTTTCTACTTGATATGCAAAGTGGTACTTGACATGATTCAATAGTGGGTAACTGATACTCTCCCAAAAAGGTTGAGAACTGATCTAGACTTTAAAGGAATGACACAGAGAAGCTGGGTTACTGTGTAAGTGAGTGCTCCCCTTCAGTTAAACATAATAGGAACCCTCCATAATAGGGCTTTATTTCATACAAATCCCTCTTATGGGGTAAATTATAGACATCTATGGAAGGTAATTTAAGCACAATAAAAGAGTAATAAACATCTTTAATATGAGGCAAAAAGAACAGGTTTTATATAGTGCTATCAGATTACGGAGCTCTTTACAGAGAACATTTCACATTCACATCAGTCCCTGCTCCATTTGAGCTGCATACTAAGGTCCCTAACACATACATACACACACATACATTAGGGCAAGGATAGGCAAACAGCGGCTTTCCAGGTGTTGTGGAACTACAAGTCCCAGCATGCTTTGCCTGCAAAAGCATAGCTAGTACCTGAGAAGGTTAGATGGGAATTGTAGTTTAGCAACACCTGGAGAGCCGCAGTTTGCCTATCCCGGCATTAGGGTAATGTATTTAGCAGCCAATTAACATATCAGCATGTTTTTGGCATGTGGGAGGAAACCCACGCAGACACAGGGAGAACATACAAACTCCACACAGATAAGGCTCAGCCCAGAAACTGAACTCATGACCTCAGCGCTGTGTAACGCAAATGCTAATCAACCTCATTGATACCTCATGTTCTTATGCAGAATATCAGCTGGGTGCACAACATGGAACCCCCCCCAATAAATACCTGCTCTAAAAGCGTTATGGTTTATCAAAACCTTTTCTGGAAACTGTTGCCAGGATACTGCGCGTGTAAGGGACAGGCCAGCTCAGTACCAAATCTGCAATGCCAAGTCACATGGCCTAAGCCTACGTCTCACCCCTGCAGCCTTACCCTAAGTCTTCCTTCCCCCGGAGCCTAACCCTAAGTCCCTGGAGACGCAATGGCTCTCATTCGAAATCGGGACAGCTGAGAAGCAATTTTCAGCCGTCTCTATTACGCAATGTGATACATCGCATCTGGAACTCGCAATGAACCCAGGCAGACACAGGGAGAACATACAAACTCCACACAGATAAGGCCTAGTCCGGGAACTGAACACATGACCTCAGCGCTGAAAGACACAAGTGCTACTCACTGAGCCACTGTACTGCCCTCTTATAGATGATAAGGAAGAATAAAGGGCTTTACCAATATATACCTTCACCGGCTTTCTGCCCCTTTTCCCTCCCTCTACCCTGACTTTACCTCTGACACTTGCACTTTACCCCTTCCTTTCCTCTACATTCACTATGGCCCTCAAACAAGCACTTTTACGCCCCTCCTGCTTCTTACCCCTCAATACACTCTCACTATGACCATGACACCAGCATATCACCCCTTCCTTGCCCCTTAACCTTTCTTCCCCCCTAATTATGGCCTTTCCTCCACTCTTATTATGACTCTGACACTACCACTTCACTCCATTCCTGCCCTTTACCCCTCCATGACACTGATACCCCTTTCACATCACCACCAGATACCCGGCTTTTTGGCCAAAAACCTGGGTCTCGGCAAGCATATTTGGCACTTGTGCCTCTTGAATACTGGAGTATTGGGACGGGAGAACGGACTGAGATGAATAGTCTCCAGTAAATATGACTCACGATGGAGTAAAATATTTTACAAGTAGATGATCACCAGAGATTCATTAAGTATTCCTGCAGTCTCCCCATATATCCCCCTTTTCCTCCCCCTAATAGCTGTTAATAGGGGGAGAAAAGGGGAGACGACTGTATAAGGAGACCGCTGGAATACACAGTTAACTCACCTGCTTGGCCGTGTCCCTCTCTCTCTGAAGTTGAGTCTTGGCGCATGTGCAATGGTTTATAGTTTTTGGAACTTTAAATTTTCAAAGCCCCACATGACAAACACTGAGCATGTGCTGGGACTTCTCATCCGAGCGACACCGAACGTCTCCAGCGAAAGTCCCGCAGACCATCCCGCAAGGGTAAGTAATAGTAAATGTGGGGGGATGATATTTCCAGGCTTGCTGCTACATAGCGCTCGCTGCACTATTATTAGTAAATGGAGCAGACAGACAGGGCAGACAAACACTGAACAGGCAGCAGGATCCCAGGATAGGGAACTCCCAACAGGGGTGAACTCCGAAAGGGGAACTAATCATAGAATGAGGGACCAAGCAAAATATCCCCCCACCGCAGGGAGAGACAAAAGCAGCAACCAGATGGAAAAGGCTCAAAAATAAAGTGTCAAAGTGTCAGATGAAAAAACACAAGGGGCCGGATTCAGAATTAAGATCAACAGACGACTTAAGCAAGGTGCAATTGTAGATCATCAGTTCATACTGTACAAGGACTTACATACTGGATCACTGAGCACCGATGCTGCGTTCCTGAGGAAGCTTTTTCCTGCATGCGGGACAGGTCCACAATCGCACACGTGGTGGGTTGGGATAGGAATCATACAGTAAAGGCGTTCCAAAGCCCTTAAGTATGATCCACCATTCCATCCGTGGCCCTTCCGCATGTGGACACATTAAGGTAAGGGTTCTTCATGTGGAAGGTCGGCACACCTCGAAAACGGTTGCAATGTCTGGCTAGTAAATCTGGCTTCCGAAAAGGGGATATTCAAAAGTTACTTTTCGAATGTCCCTTTTTCCGATACTTACACTTTTTGAAAAAAAAATTTATGAATGGGTGAGTATACCGTTCAGCACACTCACCCATTCACTTTCACAAAGAAGAGATCACTCCGCCGCACCTCCGCCGCTGCTCTCCGGACCGAGAGGGCAGGTGAGTCAACTCTTTCTGCGGGGTTAGGGTCAGGCTGTAGGGGAGGGAGGGTTAGGATAAGGCTGCAGAGGAGGGAGAGTTAGGGTCAGGCTGCGGGTGATGGAGGGTTAGGGTCAGGCTGCAGGGGAGGGAGGGTTAGGGTCAGGCTGCGGGTGCTGCGGGAGATGGTGGGTTAGGGTCAGGCTGCAAGTAAGGGAGGGTTAGGGTCAGGCTTCCAGGAAGGAGGGTTAGGGTAGCGAGAGGGGAGGGTTAGGATAAGAATTAGGGGAAGTAGTGGGGGAATTTTTTTTTACACTTTTCGGAGCACCGAGAGCTCGGTGCTCCATGGATCAATTTCAGTGCCTCCTCGAGACATCTGCAATTGAAATCCCAGCGAGTTCGCAACTGGCTGGGGAGGAATAGCCGATTCGAAAAATTGTAGTTATGGTTCGATGAGATTAGTGAACCCTATCGTTTTTTTATTTTAACTTTATCCATGATAATTGTGTAATCAGGCCGATAATTGCTTTAGTGTATGGCCAGGGACGGCAGAATTAGGGAAAGGTTAAGCGGGAAGAAGAATATAATATTTGTCACCGTTGGAATCTTGGAACGCAGCCGTCTCCTCACAAATTGCCGAGCACTGACTGCAGTCGTCATTTCATTGTCGGGATGTGATCTGTCAAAATGCAGATAATCGGAACGTGGAACTACACTAACGCGGTACAATGCGATCAGCCATGTTGGTAACTTTGGGCCTGATCCAGACCTACACTGAAACGCTCATGTGCGTAGTGTATTTACGCCGGCGTACCTCCGATGCACTCCCCTTGGTCGTACTTATTTTTGCCTTCTTACGACCAGCAAACCCTACCCTAACTTTTCTGATCGTAACAGCGGGCGTCCGTAAGTTCATTGCGTAGTTATGACGCTTAGCACGCCCATACTCTACGATTTAAATGCCTCACCCCGCCCTCAGTGCGTATTTACGGGTTTCGTATAGCAGGCATGCCCCCTCGACTGCATTTACGAAGGTGTTACGATCAAGGCTCATACTCAGAATTTCAGAGCGTAACATCTTCCCTGCGCATGCGCAGTAAGTACGAGTGGACATCGTAAAAACGCACCCGAGCGTAGGTCTGGATCAGGCCCTTTCCCCTTCCTAGGGTTCAAATCTGCTACAAATCAGATCGATCGTCCAGAATCTAGCATGGCTACGAATTCATTTTTTGCTCATTACTGGAAAATTTTTATTAAACAGACTATTAAGACTTAAAATACCAACTAATATAACATATGACTGGTTTTTACTTTGTCTTTACAGAAAAAAAGGAGCTTGTGTCAGGACTCGACCTGCTGGTATTTAAATGAGTGATAATTTAATAATATCCGTGTACAGTCCACTGATTTACCGCTGATTGCATGGAGACCTCTGCAACGTTTGGCAATGACTCTCCAGGGGATAAAGGAGACTGGGGGCCAGTTAATTCTCCCAACACACAACAAGAGACCCTCAGAAGTGATAAGGACTTAACCCACGGCCACGACAGCAGAAGTGAAAGTGACAACTCTTACACCAGCGATGACAGCCACGGCTCGTATTCCGAGGAACCTGACAGCAGAACAACAAAGAAAACGCCAGATTCTCCCGAGCAGACACCGGCAAAAACCAATGTGAAAAAGAAACAGGCCTGTCACACGATGGTAAAATTTGGTAAGAAGTTTGGGACTAGATGGACCTGATCCCTTGATTTGAATGAGTATAAAATAGTCCTGGACACCCAGTGACTTTGAAGTTGTTGTAAAACTACAAATCCCAGCATGCTTTAACTGCATAGACATAGCTGATACCTGACAAAGCACGCTGGAACTCGTAGTTTCACAACACCTGATTCGCCACAGGTTGGCCAGGCCTGGTATGAAGCAAGACAATAAATACTCCTGAAACGTAACTATCTTTAAAAACAGGTCCCTGCAGTTCAGGAGAACTCACTTCATAAAACCTTAAGACAGCACCTGAATATCGGACACTTTTTATGCTCACATTTACAAAGCCTCCAACATCACCAATTCCAAGTGTTGCCGACTCTCACGGAATGTCCGGGAGACTCCCGAAATTCGGGCAGTTCTCACGGTATCCTGGAAGAACCTGCAAATCTCCCACTGCCCTCACTAGTATCCTAGTGTTGCTAGGGACTGGGAGGGACTTGATGATGTTACTTGTGCAATCAATCCCCGTGCCATCCCTATTAAAGCTAAAAATGGGTAATTAATAGTCAAGGGGTGGGGCTTAATGATAGCATTAATTGCATTCTTAAGCCCTGCCCCCTGCATGCATCTATGGCTTCTATCTTCCAGAGGGAAGCTGCTAAACGTCGGCAACCCTGCCCATTCCACCAGGTACAAAATACTATGTTCCTGAGCTTCCAATAATCAATTGCTATGGTAACACCTGTGCTGTTTTTAAACATCAGTTAAGTCATTACAACCAGGTGAGTGACAGTTGGAAGCTCAGGAGCGGAGTATTGTGTAGCTGGTAGAATGGGTCATGTTGGAGAATGTGCACTTATATTTAACCTTGTCTAATATGGTAAAATACACAACATTAATATAAGTCAGCTATAGGCACACCTTCCATCATTCAACAAGGCCGTCTACACACACTGCAGGCTAAGTTTCAATGTGTTTTGATGTGAGGCGTACAGAGGTGCATAGAGTGAATCTATAGGTTAACATGGACCCATATTAATGTAAATAAAAAAATAAAAACACAATGATCGTCGTGGTTGAAGCAAACTTTTATTAAATAAAATTTGCACATAATCTCCTTTGTCGCTTTAACCACTGCACCAGTTGTGATTAGTAGAGGTCGGGTAATTGATTAATACAGCTGTGAGTAATGATTGGATTAGTGTCAGAGGTGTAACATGCATAGCGACCAATGAGAATGCATCTCGATGTGGGCAATGTATGTGATGATATAGCTGCATGACTTTAGCGGCCCTGAGACTGGGTACACACTGATATTTTTAATGATGATCTGACAACTTGTCAAATCTGTAGTAGATGCCCCTGTACCAGGGCTGCGGACTTTTAATAGTCTCCCTTCAGGAGATCCTGGAGGGAAGCCACAGATGCAGGCAGGGACGGAGCTTAATGATGCAATTTATGCAAATTGTGTCCCTTGACTATTAATTACCCCCTTTTTAGCTATGGATGGGGGGCAGGGCTTGATGATGCAAATTGTGCCATCAAGTCCCTCCCTGTCCCTAGCAACACTAGGATATTAGTGTTGCCAGGTAGGGGGGTTGTAACTTGAGGCCGTGGTTTCAATGAAACCAAGGGCCTCAAGTCCTTTGCAGGGGGTTTTGGAGGTTCTCCCAGGATACCAGGAGAACTGCCCGAATTTTGGGAGTCTCCCGAACAATCCAGGAGAGTCGACAACCTTGCCCTGTACACACCACTCTCTAGTTTCCTGCATATCGTTTCACAAACTGTTCAAATAAACCTTTGCTGCAATGATATGGTCATCCACAAGGTGGCGCTATGCAGAAATATGAATGGGAATGGTTGCAGTGAAGATCATGTGTAATTACAGAATAAAATTTTTTCTAGACATCGGGACACTGCTAATTGGAAAAATTAGACGCTCCCAAAAATCCAGTCACACAGCACAATGTAGTTACAGATACTTGCAGCATCTTGGCACAGTACACTGGTAAAATGTTGGAACACTCTGACAATTATCATGTGATTGGTATGATAATCATCAGATAACCCTCCAGTGTGTACCCAGCTATAGTTCTCAATCCAGAGTGGACAGAAATTTCCATCTGAGATCTGGGGTCATCAGGACAGTGACTATGATCCAGAACAACGCCCGCCGTCGCTAGGACGG
>WWET01005954.1:37249-53075 GCA_011038615.1 Limnodynastes dumerilii
AAGAAAAGGTTGAATACTTGGATTTGGAGTTAGCACATGATAAGGGTAAAATTACTAGTACTAACTATATCAAACCTGTTGATACCAACGGTTATCTCCACTATAAAAGCAATCATCAGAAGAAGTGGAGAGATAACATACCCTACTCCGAATTCTATAGACTAAAGAGAAACTGGACCCATGAGGAAAGATGCAAAATACAATTAGAACAATACGCTGGGAGATTTAAAGAGAGGGGATACCCCATGGATATTGTAAACAGGGCCCTAAACAAAGCAAGAACAGTCGATAGGAAACATCTTCTATCATACAATAAAACACAGAAGAAAGAGCAACCTTTGGCATTTATTACAGGATTTAATCATTCGGAAAGACTTATAAGAAATATTCTAACAACACATTGGGGAATCTTATAAATGGACCCTAGCCTCAAAGACATCATTTCAAAAAAGCAAAGAATGTGAAGAAAATTCTAGCTCCAAGTAACTTAAAACAGAAGGATACAGATAAAAAAAAAAACTGGGACACATCGTTGGCTCCTTTAAATGTGGACACTGTAATGTTTGCAAGTACATGCGCATCCCTGGGAAAACTTTCAAGAATGGAGACACGGAATTTAAGATCAAACATTTCCTAAATTGCAATACTTCCTCAATGCTCTATATGCTGGAGTGCCCGTGTGGCCTCAGATATAAAGGTAACACAAAAAGACTAGCGAAGATCAGAATACAGGAACACATCTGCAACATTAAGAATAAAGGACCTGATTCACACTTAAGAAGCTGCGTCTTAAGTGCGCAAGTGTCCTAAATTACCTACTGCGCATGTGTAGTAGGTAATTTACGTTATCTACATAGCCGATAGGTGCGGTCTTTCCCGTAAAAAGAAGCGGCGTAATGCTGCCTCGGGGCGTTTTTAGTCAGAAGTGGGAGGGGGGTATTTAGATTAGATGGGGAGGGCGGCTGGCAGGCGGGGAGGTGCAATGTCCATACGGACATTTCACGGAGAGATAAGGTAGCCCTATGGCACTCGTAAGTATCATAAGGTACCTAAAAATGGGGGGCGGGGGATGGAAGAGTGAGTTAGGTGCGCATCTGCCTGCACCTAACTCACTCTTAAGTGTGAATCAGGCCCAAAGTCACTAACCATACAGTCTCAGAACATTTTAGGAAAGAACATCAATCTGATCCAAATCATCTAAAGGTAACATTCACAGAACATGTAACATTGGGGGAAAGAAAAGGCAACTTGGCCAGGAAATTTAAGAGAAATGAGCTTACGGACGAACGCGGTTACGCTCAGAAAGGTTAGGGTAGGTTTTGCTGAGCGTAAGAAGGCAAAAGTAAATACAACCAAGGGGAGTGCTGAGCAGAGTGCATCGGAGGTACGCCGGCGTAAATATGCTACGCACATGAGCGTTTCATGAGCGTAGGTCTGGGTCAGGCCCAAAGTCACTAACCATACAGTCTTAGAACATTTTAGGAAAGATCATCAATCTGATCCAAATCATCTAAAGGTAACATTTATAGAACATGTAACACTGGGGGAACTTGGCCAGGAAACTTGCACAAAGAGAGAAATGTATTGGATCTACACAGGGCTGGAGCTAGGTCCCTGGGCACCCTAGGTGAAGTTTGGCCTGCCCCCCCCCCTTATATTGGCCCATTCATATGGCCCTTCAGGCCTCTATGCCCCCTTCACATTTCCCCTTCAGGCCTCTAATTAGGTATTGCAGGCCCCCTCCCCAGTTTTAATTAGATATTGCAGCCCCGTCCCTAGTTTAACTCATATATAGCAGCCCCCTCCCCATAATAATCACTGCCCCCTCCCCATAATAATTTATTGATACAAATATATATTCAAATAAAATAAAAATTAAGAACAATATAGCAGCTGCTAAAATAAAAAAGGTGCACTCAGTTATATATCAAGGAGGACGACTGAGCCCAGACGTCTTTTGTAATCTTAATGGATATATATATCAAAGATAAAAAAAAGTTCAATTCAATGTTTTGAAGACATATAAAGGAGATGATCCATAGAAGTACTGAATTTTCAGATGGTCTGCACTAATATATAAATATGCCGCGTGCAGAATGATTTGTATATAGACGAATAATATCCGTTTTCGGAAAATGGTGTCAAATGTCACCTCCGTGGATCTCCCACTGATATTGAAAGTAAACGTTGTGGGAAAATAGTCTACTCACGGTTCTCAATATATAGCTATAGCCGTATCCAAGCCAATAGCGGGCCGTGATATGTAGATAAACGTCTCCAATCCTCTCACAATGTCCTGTGCAACAGCATCCTCCGGTCCTTAGACCGGTATACGGTCTCCGGGTGCCGGCACCTCCTGGTCCACACGTGCTCCCCTTATATCGTAAAGCCTCACGGTGTGAGGATTATGTTCTCTCCGTTGAGATAGAGCAAAAGTGGCAACAAGGAGGAAAAGTGCAATGTGCATATATCTTCAACCTTTTAGATAGCAGCAACTATAAAATCGGCAAAGTCCTCACGCTTACGCGTTTCGTCCCGCTCTTGGGACTTTTTCAAAGCTAATGTGTCAGACTTCATGTTCCACAGTTAGGACTGAACCACACACAACCAGGAGGGAGGACTGAAGGCAGGCAGGTGAGGGAAGGCTGGGCTGCAGAAAGGACACAGAGGGAGACTGGAAGGCAAACACACGAACAGCAGGACAGACAGAGCCACTGGAGCTGTCCTAGACAGAGGAAACAACTGCAGACGCCGCTATCATACTGTGTCTACACTCACTTTTAGTTTGAAAGTCTGTGCTACTATTACGAGGTTCATCTATCCTGACAGACATCGTCTCATGATACAACGAACTGTGAGCCTATCATGCTTTACAGCATACTTTCTATTGAGATATCCTGAACTGTAAACGTGGTATCTATTTTCTGTGAAACATTATAAATCTGTCTAGCATTTGTTTGAAACACTGGAACTATACATAAGGATTTTTTCTTTGTTTTATATAGATAGGACAGAGCAGAGGAGCAGGACATAGATAGGACAGAGCAGAGGAGCAGGACAGGGATACAGGACAGAACAGAGGAGCAGGACAGGGATAGAGGACAGAGTAGAGGCAGAGGGGAAGACAGAGTAAAGGGTGGACGCTACCAGTATGAGTCCGGTTGGACATCGATGGCACCCCTTGGACCTGGGTGCTCTTCGTTGTCCAGTGCATATGCCCTACTGGTCTAGATTACTGACCCGGTCTGTGGCCACTATTCATGTCCCTGACAAATGGTGCGTTATATCAGTCGCAGGGATCATGACATAGTGTCTGGCTGACTATATACACATATAAATTGTATCATCAATCAACCTATGCTAATGGGACAATGATCGAGGGATTGCAGTGAGCAGCTTTCGTCACATTTTGTTTTGTAGGACCGACTGCAACAAAAACCACCCAGACGGCGGCGGAAATGTTTTTGCTGGATCTGCCTGATATTAAAGTGGGACAGAAAACTGATCCCATAGACACGGTAACCACTATCCATATAATGAAATGCACATTGTAAGGGGTGGATATGACACAACGTTCGCAACAGGGACCCTCACTCATGCAACAATTCCCATAAGGATATTTAAGGCTTTGGTTTAAGCCTGAGTAACTTACTCTGTTGTTACTCAAAATTCATAATGAAGAGGTTTGAATATTTGTACATTTTAAAGGCAGATTTATACTTATACAGGAATATAGGAGAAGGCAATATATTATACATACATACCACGGAGTCCATCTGGGCCGTAACTAGGGGTGGGCAATAGGGGCAGTCACCCTGGGGCAAAGGTGAAGTAAGTGCATTTTTAATGTTAAACTAGTTACTAATTCAGGGTTGTGGACACCGTTTTCTCTTTTTGCCCCTAGCGCTAAAATGTCTAGTTATGGCCCTGGAGTCTCCACACAAAAGAGGATCTAGAGAGTCTACAAGAGAGAGAATCTCCGGTCTCTCTTGTAGACTTTAGGTAATTTACGCTGCCATAAGACAGCCTTATATCACCCGTGAGGTTCATCAGTTCATATGATCACCGTTTCGCATGCAACCACTAAAACCCGCCCCTACTGTAAACTGTCGGACGGATCTCCAGTCTTGGATATCCGCAGCGGAACATCTGTCAGACGTATGCGCACCTCCGGCCACACACCCAACTTACACACTTGGCATGTATAAATTAGGTGTCGGACAGAGTTCAGGATCCGGTTCTAGATCCTTAAGCCTGGATCGTATCTTTAACTAACTACTCCACGCGTGCGTTAGCAAAATACTTCAAATGAGATCAGCAGCTGGAGGGGAGGAAGGCAGGTGGTCCAGGTGTGGGTGTAGAATAGTCAGAGGCAGTCGGGTCAGTAACCAGATGCGCAGAATAGAAGTAAAAGTGGGTGAGACAAATGTGAGCGCAGGAATAAGCCGGTAACAATACATTCAGTCAGTCAGGAAAGCAGTAAGAAAGGACAACAATCTGGCAGGGGGGAAGTGAGAGGGCTGTGTTTATATAGACTGGGGGGTAGGAGCTATGACACAGAGGCGGAGATAGCGAGTTGTGGGCCCAGGTGCAAAAAATATGCTTTGTCCCTGATGATATCCCAGGTAACCTGGTGGGGAGCTTTGGCGGAGTGGTGATAACGGCTGTGGGCCCTTGTATCAGCATGGGCCCCGGTGCTGTTGCACCTGTTGCACCAATGATAGTTCCACCTCTGCTATGACATCATTAGTCTGAAAAAAGAGGGAATACAAGGAGCTGTACAGCAGAGGAGCAACCTCCAGTGGCAGAGGAACTGAGTTTGAATCCTGATAATAAATTCTGATTGGCTAAGGTGCATGTGTATGCAGAGAAGGCAAAAGCAGCCATGATCCAGTCCTAACGCGCAAAAGTTAAGGGAAAATCGTAGGTTAGGATTTGGTCCTATATTACCATTTATCACAAATATATGGGTAAAACAAATCTATACAGTACATGGATAGGTTTACGGGGAACCCTAGGGATAAGAAGATTAGGGGAATTTCTTCTAAAGGATTAAGTTATATTTAACAGCTCGGTCTCTTTGTAGAGCTTTGTCCAGATTGGGGCAGAAGCTGGAAGGTTTGTTTATTCACCTGCTCATAGCATGCCAACAGAGCACACGGCCATTTTAAACAGGAAGAGGAAGTTAAGGGGTGGCCTAGCACCCTCAGTAGTGTGGCTATATGTTCTTCCCTATCAAGATGGCGCCCCTTTTGTGTTGCGGTCACACCTCCTGTTCAAGCTCTGACACCTCCAAGCTTGGAAAGTATGAATTATTTGTGTAGAAATATTTTGCAATGTTTAAAGGTAGATGACCAGGAAATGCAAGGGAAGGGTTTTTGTTGTTTTTTTTTTAGCAATATTTCATATATAAATGATTGTATAAAACATGAAATATGAATATCATTACAGGACAATGAATGGGAAAATGAGAAAGAAAGCGTGGAAGAGAATGACTCTCAGATCACCAGCGAAGGTGAGGTTCAAAAAGATCAGTTAAATGTGTTCTCTACAGAAAAGGACGGCACCTATATACAGTATAATGGGCCAGGATGACAATTTAACTTCAGCTCAGCAGCTCTTATAGAAAACTGAGTTATTGAACAATATATACAACTGGTGCCGGATACCAAATAGACAGAGTAGGTACCGGCCTAAGGGCCCCGCACCTTTTAGGGGCCCTACAATAACGTATCAAAATTGATCTTGAAAGAAAATTACAATCAAGTTTTCTTAAATTGTTTCCAAAATATAGAAAAAGTAATATATTTTAAAGAAATGAAACCTTGACATTGCAGACTCCAAAGAGAAGATATCTGTATTCATGTAATGTCCCCATTAACAACTTAAAGTACATAAACCATAGACATCAGAGTCACATTACAGTTTATCCCTTAAAAGCTCATCTTCTGTCAGTCTGAAGTAAAGAAAGTCAACGTGTACAGTTATTTGTCACTGGGAGGTAAAGAGCAATCAGCCAGAGTTACTAAGCTGTGGGAAAGGAAAAGTGGAGATGTTGCCCACAGCAACCAATCAGATTCTAGTTGACATTTTCTAGTATGTAATAGGAAAGTCAGAGCTGGAATCTGGTTGCTATGGGCAACATCTTCATTTTTACAGCTTAGTAAATCTGGTCCAGAGGCTCTGATTGTGAAATGCTGTTAATAAAGGACTTGCCAGCTGCTGACTGTTTAGTGACGTCCTATGGACTCCCTTCTTCCCCCGAAGAGAGAGCTAAGCTATGACATAATAACAGTGCTCAGCACTCAGAGCTTCTGAGCATTATCTAACCAAGCGTCATATTCTCCTGGGTTCAGGGTTCATGGCTGCCTTAGGCCCAAGAATTCTGAACAAGGACAAAAAATTTAATAAAACAGCACTTTAACATACCAAACATCTGGAGATCAATTGTATAATGGCTGAATATATTCAATAACAGCGATTGGTAAATAAAGTAAAAATATTTAATTATTGACAAATATATAAAAAGATATAAACTGGTGTAAAAACATGTAGTACACAGAAATATATCAAATAAATAATAATAAAAAGGCTCAAACACGACACAATAGACATACAATAACAAGTAAAATAAAAATCCAAATGATGTGCTGAACTTAATGTGTAGCAGCAGGCAAGTAAAGATGTAGTACAGAGTCCATGATTTAAGAGCTGAACAATAGTCCCAAGAATAGGAGAATCTGGGATGTGCTTTGCCGGTACGATGAATTGTTTTGCGACAGACCATCGTACGTCAGTTGAATGGAAATTGGCGGCAGTTTCCATTTAAGAGAGCGGCGGTGGTGCAGCTCCTGGAGTCGCAACCTTTTCTGCTTCGTCAAGTAAGTGGTTTTGCTAACCCTAACGTTAACCCATTCATAACCCTTTGTTTCCTGCAGCCTAACCCTAACCTTTCCCTTCTTGAGCCCTAACCCTAACCCTCCATGCCCTGCAGTCTAACCCTAACTCTCCATGTCTCGCAGCCTAACTCTAACCTTCTCCTTCTTGAGCCCTAACCCTCCATGCTCCGCAGCATTACCCTAACCTTCCCCTTCAGCTCTAACTTTAGCCTTCCTCTTATTGAGCCCTAACCCTCTATGTGCCACAGTCTAACCCTAACCTTCCTCTTCAGCTCTAACTTTAGCCTTCCTCTTATTGAGCCCTAACACTCCATATGCCACAGCCTAATCCTAACCTTCTCCTTCAGCTCTAACTTTAGCCTTCCTCTCATTGAGCCCTAACACTCCATGCCCCGCAGCCTAACCTTAAACTTCCCTTCAGATCTAACTTTAACTTAACTTTAACCTTCCTCTTAACGAGCCCTAACCCTAACACTGCATGTGCCGCAGCCTAACCCTAACATTCCCCTTATGCCCTAACCCCAACCTTATTCCCTGCCACAGCCTGTCGCTATTGGGGACAAGTCAAAATAGGTACCCATTGCCAATAGCAATTTTCCATTTGGTGAGGTATTTTTGATAATGATACGGCAGCTGTATCATTGTTGGAATAGGGTCTGCCGAACCAGCAACTGCATCCCAAGAATCTGAAAGCGATGCTGTCCCACTAAGCCACCTTGGTGGGTTGTGATGATCCCGATCAGAGCTGATCCTCCTGTATAATATGTATCATGGAAATTCCAATTACGCCTGAGTAGCGTGGTGGCAACACGCGCTGACATTGATGAACACTCACAGCGGTAGGAAATCATGATCAGCACCATCAGTTTGTCCACGATGGAGACTTGGTATTGCAATATTTCAAAGGTGTATTATGAGTGTGTAGAATGGCTGACGCATTTCGTTCAGGTCAGAGCCAATCAGGAATTCTGAACAACCCAGTTATCAACCATTGTGACAGCTTTCTGGCAAATCGTTCCATCCTATACACTACACTATAATTGTGCCAATCATCTGCTTATCAGCTTATCGAGCCAATCATTGTGTGACCAGCCTTAGGAAAAATACTTCTCCACCCCCTATTAAGTTACAAGAATGAATTTTAATAGCTTGTGCTTCAAGCCATTTACGGTAACTTTACCTCCTGACAAGAAGGGGAAACAGTTTTTGTTTTTCAACTGGATCCACTCACAGATAGAGAAAAACAACTGCATTTTGCGAGACTTTACGCTATTCCATTACGGAACTGGATCCACGAGATGCTGCATTCCGTAATGGAACGCTTTCCGACAGTGGGACGGGATGGGGCATTTAGCGTAATGAGAATCCGAGAGGGGAGGGAGGGGGAAGTATGGTAATTGTACAGTAAGGGATGGGTTTAGTTTTTACATATGAGCCTAACTTCCACAATGTTGCTATTTTAAGTGTGTACATGGCAGAAATTTTAAGGTAGGGGTTAGCTCCTTAGGCCAGATTTACTAAGCTGCGGGTTTGGAAAAGCGGAGATGTTGCCTATAGCAACAAATCAGATTCTAGCTCTCACTTTCCTATTCCATACTAGAGAATGTCAGCTAGAATCTGATTGGTTGCTATGGGCAACATCTCCACTTTTCCAAACCTGCAGCTTAGTAAATCTGGCCCCTTGAGTTTCTTTCCCCTTGCCTGCCCGGGAGTTAGGGTCACATGCTTTACCGATCTCAGAATTCCCCTTTTGCTGCATTTAGACCTCTGAGAGCAGTGGTGGAGGAGGCCTGAATTCGGTCCACTTTCTTTAACGTAGTATTGGTTCTTCCATGTTTGAAACATTTTTATACCCCTACAGAACATCATGAACAACAAAAATCTAAGAAGACCCAGCCTCATTATAGAACTTACCTGTCCCCGGTGATCACTGGCGAGCTCTTTCTTCAACAATGTCGCCACCTGGTGGTCACTCTCTTCTGCATAGGTACATACAGCCACAGAAGGAAGAAAGGGTAAAGCTGTTGTCAATGTTGGAGAAAGAGCACCCAGGGATCGCAGGACAGGTAAGTATTGTCACAGTTGGCGGTAAACGCCGCCAGACTTACCCGCGGCCACGCTCCTCTGTCTCCATCGGCGTGCAGCGCTCCTGTCTGGGGGGAACTCTGGCTCATGGGCGCAGCCATGACAGTCCGCGGCACATGACCACTGACCACCAATCAGGTCACAGCAGCCGCAGCCATGTGACACATGCAGCCAATCAGCCCTTAGAGAGGGCTATTTAAACCCAGCCAGAGCTCCCTTCTGTGCCAGATCTACTTTGTCACAGAAGGAGCCTGGTTCTCTCGTTACTGCTTGTTATCTAGCCTGCAATCCAAGCCTGCAATCCAAGCCTGCAATCCACCACCTTGATGGACAAACGCATGAGGTCATCAAGCGTTTGAGCAGCAGGAAACTGTACAAGCGAGTCCTTTACTTGCTCCGCAAGACCCACCCGGAACTGGCTGCGTAAGGCCGGATCGTTCCATCCGGAGTCCTGAGCCCAGCGACGGAACTCCGCACAATATTCCTCAGCTGTTCTCCTCCCTTGACGAAGTGTCCGTAACTTGGCCTCTGCAGTAGCCAGGCGGTCCGGGTCGTCATACAATAGGCCAAGAGCCTCGAAGAAGTCGTCCACAGACTGGCGGGCTGGACTCTGAGAAGGAAGACTGAAGGCCCAAGCCTGGGGGTCTCCCTGCAATAATGAGATGACCAACCCGACCCTCTAAAATTCGGGGCTGGGGGAGTTGGGCCTCAACTGGAAGTAAAGCCTACAGCTCTCCTTGAACAGCAGGAATTGTGATCTCTCGCCAGAGAATCGATCCGGGAGATTTACCTTGACATCGGTACCAACCTGAGGTGGGGGTGGAGCGGATGCGGAAGCCGAACTGGGTTGGTTGGAGGTTTGCAATGAAGCGATGGCCTGATCCTGAGATTGAACCTTGGCAGTGAGAGCCTGAACCATCTGTCCCAGGTTGGATACCTGGGCGATCAGGGCATTGATGGCCTCGGAAGTAGAATCCATGCTACCGGCAATGGTAGCTGTAGTGGGCCGGTTATACTGTTACGGTATCCCGGGTTTACCTCTACGGAGTACCAGGGTGACCAGAGAGGGAGAGAAGAACCGAGTAACTCACCGGATAGTAGAGCCTGATGTCGGACCGAGTGTTCGCCAGAGCCCCTGATGGTGGGGATAGACTGGAGCTGGTAGGTACCCGTCAGGTTACGCACCTTAGAGGAAAACTCGGAAGTGGAAACGGGAGCAGAAGGGGAACGGATGAGAAAGCGGGAAATAGCAAAAGAGGAACCAGAAGAGACTGGACCGAGACAGACCACAGGTAACACAAAACAGCACGGAGAGACAATGGGGATGGACAGGACAAAACAGGACTGACAGTACAAACTGGGTCTAACAATCACCCACTCACTCACACAATCAAACCAACTACCCCAGAGGGCAACAAATACTAGCACGCGGGAGAAGGCAGGGAATTAAACAGGAGGGCTAAATACAGCAAGGCGGGAGCACAGGGAAATGGTAACACTGAGGGAAGCAGGCAAGGAACAAGGCTGGATAACAGGGGGCAAACAGTAATTCAAAAACAGCAAATAGACAAGGCAGAGAAACAGGCAGGCACAGGAACTGTCACACAGAATCTATAACCGGCGCTGGCCAGGGGGCAGAACGATCTTAAATAGAGGCTGCTAGTCCCTGATAGGCTAGCAGCCGACAGCGCCGTGCAGGGGAGTTCCTAAGGGGTTAATATGCACAGACATCGGGAGCGCGCGCCCGCTGGAGGCTGCAGCGTCGCTCCCACGTGGGGTTTGTTTACATGCTGTGTTCAGCATGTCGGCAGACGGAGGGAGAAAGCTGACACCAGCCGCGGGACCAGGGCATGACGGGCAGGCGCAGGGAAGGTAAGCAATCCTGCCCATCGTGACAGATACTTGAAACATTGAATTGCACTAATTGAAATGATTCAAGCACACTTCAATTTACAAGCAAGCTTATTCTAGGCGCAAATCCTGGTTTACCCTTTAAATACTTTTTATTATCTCTGGTTCTGGACACCAACAGACCCTCCCAGGACCCTGCAGCTCCAAAACATTTGGTTATAGATAAGCACATACTACATCTATCAGGGTATTATCTACGTGAATTTTGCGCATGAACCCAATTGCTTTTAGACACACACATAGATAGATAGATAGATAGATAGATAGATAGATAGATAGATAGATAGATAGATAGATAGATAGATAGATAGATAGATAGATAGATAGATAGATAGATAATTGCACTATATCAGGAGTAGAGACTGCACATCACACTTTTGGAAATGCCCATACATTTTTTAAAATAATTAATTATTAATACATTATTAAAAATGAAATGTATATGCTTATTCAGATTACTTGGTGTGCCTTTACCCATGAATAGGTATTTTTTTTCAGTGGCCGTGTCATTACTTATTGTGCCACTAAGCAACTGATGCAGTTGATCAAATAGTCTGAACCACAGAAGGTGGGCCTGTGTGCGTTGAATGCCAGGGCTGATTTTTAATCCCAGTCTGGCGTTGCAATCTACATACCGAACTGGTATGTAGATTGTGTTAAGGACCTACTACACATGCTTAGTAGGTCCTTTACTAAGGATCCGCACCTAACAAGCATCTGCTTCTTAGGTGTGAAAATGGTCCATTTTCTCCACAGACTTTCAATGTGGTAAGACTCAATTTGAGGCATGAGATGGACCCAACAATTAATATTCATTTAAGTAAAAACAACACTTCCTTTTAGCCAGCAAATGTCAGGAAACATGCTCACTCTGCTCCCTGGCTCACTACACTATGGGAGGATGGGCTTGGGGGGGCACCACAGCATTCACTTGCTCCAGGTGCCATTAATCCATGCTACACCTCTGGTTAGGTTTATGGGTTAATACTACCTGTTGTCATTGGAGCATTCAAATCATCATTGCTCACTGTGGACCTGATTCATACTTAAGAAACTCTGGCTTCTTAAGGGCGGAGTCTCCCGAAATGACCTACTACATATGCATAGTAGGTCAATTTACACAATCTACGTACCAATCTACCAATCATTTACGCAATCTAAGTACAGTACCTAAAATACTAGTAATTTAGGAAGAAGGAGGCATGCTAATGCCGCCTCTGGGAGTTTTTATTTAGAAGTGGGGGGGATTTAGATTAGCCGCGGAGTACAAGTAGCGGCAGGGAGAGGCATTCTCTGTGTCAGAGGCGGAACTACCATTGGTGCAACAGCACCGGGGCCCATGCTGATACAAGGGTCCACAGCCATCATCACCGCACCATCGAAGCTTCCCACCGGGCTACCTGGGATATCATCAGGGTCAAAGCATATTTTTTGCACCTGGGCCCACAACTTGCTAGTTCCACCTCTGCTCCGTGTGTAGGCATTCTCCGTGCTATAAGGTACCTAAAATGGGGGGTGGGTTAGGGGCAGGGAGGGTGAGTTAGGTGCGGTTCTGTCTGCACCTAACTCTTAAGCGTGAATACTGTGTCTTCACTTTCTCTCTGAAACTGATGGACACTGTCACCACTGCATTGCTGGGAAATTATCTGTCTAAAATAAGAACTAACATTGCATGACACTTCAGCAGCTTGCAGTTTAGACAGTGCTAAGCATTCTGTCTATGAGTGATGAGCACTGTCTATGAATACATTGCCAGCAGCTGACAGCTTACTGGTTCTCCAAGGACAGGACAGAAGATGGCTGTTGCTGGCAATTAACAGTGCTAAGTTGTCATGTGCTGACAATTTATTTATTAACAGCACTCAGTACTCATAGACTGAGTACTTGCCACTGACAGCTGTGTGCACCTAAGATCGAACTGTGCATGAGCCATATTGGGGATGCATAGCACAAATCATCCCCCATCCAGATTCACACCCCGTCCCCTAACTATGGGGCCTGAGTTGGTCTACTTCCACTTATGGTAAGAGCTATAACATGTATAACAGATGATTGTGAGATTCGGGGAGAAATACTGTCTAACTCTTTACAGTAAGCATTCTTATCCCAATATGCCTACATGAAAGATTAAATATTATGTAACTGAAAATGTCTTAATAAATTTTGAAAGCTTGCAATATTAAAATTA
Source organism: Limnodynastes dumerilii (assembly GCA_011038615.1). Lineage (NCBI taxonomy): Eukaryota > Metazoa > Chordata > Amphibia > Anura > Limnodynastidae > Limnodynastes > Limnodynastes dumerilii. The sequence continues at coordinate 50,333 of WWET01005954.1, forward strand.
ATAAAAGATAAGCTTTGACATTTTCCAGTAACATTGTCAGATTAATGTGTTAGCAATACATTCAATGAAGTGTAACATGATAAAGTGAGCTTCAGCACATATCTGAAGATAGAATGCCTCTGGTTCAACTTTGATATTAATATCAACAGGACTATATAATTTACAACCTCTGGTTATACAACTGATCTGTCAGAGGAATATATTATCATTATTATCAACTGTGGAGATTGGATATGCAGTGGATTAACTGTAAAGAGTTGGAAATTGGAGTTTAAATGATATGCATGAACAGTTCTCATATTTGTATACAATGCTGATTTTTTTGTTCTTATATAAGGTTTGAGTTTCATTATGAAGCAGTTGAAAAGGTATAAGAGTGTAATTTAAATTCCCTTTGAAATTGCATTTCATATTGTTGACAGTTTTTCATTCTGTATTGCATTATTAAGCTTCCCAGCAGACAACTAGCATAACATAATTACATTCAGGAAATTTGGTGGCTCATACTCACTGATATTATTTATATACTTTATAAGACTGTGATAGGTGACATCTGCTGTGGAAACTCTTGATCTCAACAGTAGGCCAATCCGGTTATGTTCCCCACTGTTAAATTCACATTTGCGACAAAGAGACAGTTGACAGCTAATGTGAGTAATTAATTTTTTTTTATAATGAATGGTTAAGTATTCCGAATTAATTTTTGGGAAACTTATCCTTTCAATAGCTTCCCAACACACAAGACCCACTGCAAGACCTGCTGCAGCACTCAACAATACCCGACGCAAGATCCAACTGGAAAGGTTAGTGGATTCTTAGGATTAGGCTGCGGGGAGGGAATGGAGCATAGAAGGGGAATCTTAGGGTTAGGCTTCGGGAGGAGATGTAGCATGGAAAGGGAGTCCTAGGGTTAGGCTGCGGTGAAGGGGGACTTAGGGTTAGGATGCAGAGAGGGGATAGATAGATCTGAGAAGGGGAAGGTTAAGGCCTGGCTGTGGGGAAGGGAGGATTAGGGTGTGGATAAGGATAAAGGTTGGGGTTGGGGAAATACTCACCCATTGGCGTTAAGGGATTCCTCATGGGGATCATTACTTACCTGGTAATGTGGTTTAGAAGACGGACCCTTAATAACCTGTCTGGAGACATTTTTGTTTTTTCAATCTTTTTATTTATATAACAGTTAACAGCATGTCTGAAGACATTTTAAACAAGTTTTATACAGGCAGGTGCATAAAAATTGGAACATCGACACAATTCTCATATTTTGGGCTCTATACACCACCACAATGGAATGAAACAAACAAGATCTGCTTTAATTGCAGACTTTCAGCTTTAATTTGAGGGTATTGATATCCAATAGGAATTACAATGGTTTCTATATGTACCTCACACTTTTTAAGGGACTAAAAGTATTGGAACAAACTAAACAATCCTAAATCAAACTTTCACTTTTTAATACTTTGTTGCAAATCCTTTGCAGTCAATTACAGCCTGAAGTCTGGAACGCATAGACATCACCAGACGCTGGGCTTCATCCCTGGTGATGCTCTGCCAGGCCCCTACTGCAAATGTCTTCAGTTCCTGTTTGTTTTTGGGGCATTTTCCCTTCAGTTTTGTCTTCATCAAGTGAAATGCATGCTCAATCGGATTCAGGTCAGGTTATTGACTTGGCCATTGCATAACATTCCACTTTTTAGTCTTAAAAAACTCTTTGGTTGTTTTCGCAGTATGCTTCGGGTCATTGCCCATCTGTACTGTGAAGCGCCGTCCAATGAGTTCTGAAGCATTTGACTGAATATGAGCCGATAATATTGCCCGAAACACTTCAGAATTCATCCTGCTGCTTTTGTCAGCAGTCACATCATCAATAAATACAAGGGAACCAGTTCAATTAGCAGCCATACATGCCCACGCCATGACAGGTAACCAGAAAAAAGCTCACATGAAAAAAACCCACAGGAAAATTGCTCATGGAAAAAACCCCACTGTCATAAATTCCCACAAGAAAAATGCTCACACAGAAAAATGCCCACACAGAAAATTGCTCACACAGAAAAATGCCAACACAGAAAATTGCTCACACAGAAAGTTGCTCACACAGAAAAATGCTCACACAGAAAATTGCTCACACAGAAAAATACTCGCACAGAAAATTGCTCACATGGAAAAAAGCTCACATTGAGCAATGCTCACACAGAATACATAGGCAGCACAGCTATAGAGAATACTCTCCCAGTTGCCATTCAAGTAATTTGCAGCATGCTGATTGGTGGATGGCTCTGGACATTTACCAATCAGAGTGATGGGTGGTCTCATAACCACTGATTGGTAGATGGCTGGAGTCATCCACCAATCACAATGCAGGAAATAGAAATAGTTTGGCAGGGGCTGTAGCACAGGATAGATGTCAGGTAGAAGATCTGGGTCTGATCTGGGCTGTCATTTTATGGAGGTGTTCTGGGTGGATGGATTTGTGGTGTGACTGTTAATAAGGAAGTAAAATGTTTAATGAAAGGGTCTGATCTGGGGGGAGGAGTCACATGTCTTTGTATTCTTCTGAGTTTATCTAAAGTCTTTTTCTTAATTTATGCCTTTAATCCTATAAAATTATGTATTTTTTAGATTTGTGTATTCTGTATAGTTTTATATTTTTAATACATGATTGCCAATCTCCCTGATGCTGATTCAGTTCCAGAAGTCATTGCAGTATGATGACAGAATTTAGAAATTGTCTCCTATTTCA
>WWET01005955.1:13547-24042 GCA_011038615.1 Limnodynastes dumerilii
AATGTTTAATGTGGGACACCCGTCTTGGGTCACCGATTTGCGTAATTTGGGGCCACTTTGGCCCCCATCGCCGTCCCAGTCTTCTGTAGGTAGAAGGTATCCTTAAAAAAGAAATAGTTGTTCTCTAGAATAAAAAGGATACCCTCTACCACAAATTCTTTAAGGGAAGTCTGCTCTGGGGTCAAGAATTCCCTCACTCCCTCCACACCATCCACATGATTAATGATGGTGTAGAGGGATGAGACATCTGCCGTTACTAGATAGGTGTCTCCATTGCAGGTTGTGTTTTCAAATTTGTTAATAGTTGCCACAGTATCCTTTAAGTATGAGGCTGTTTCCACCACCAAAGGTTGCAAGATTGAATCGATATACTCTGATAACTTTGAGGTCACAGAGTTTATGCCGGCGACAATAGGTCTACCCGGTGGGTTAACTAAATCTTTATGGACCTTCGGAAGAAGATACAAAACCGGGATGGTCGGGGATAGGACTTTTAGAAATTCATAGGTATCTTTATTAAAAGAACCTAATTTGAAGTATTTTTCAATTAATTGAGAATACTTTTTCAATATATTCTCAGTTGGATCTCTTTTAAGGACGATATACGTTGTATTGTCCTGCAATTGTCTAAGAGCTTCTTTTTCATAGTCCTGTATATTCATAATGACTATACCCCCTCCCTTGTCTGCCGGTTTAATAATAATATTAGGATTTTTCTGTAGTTCTTTAATCGTTTTAATCTCTGCTTTGCTCATATTTTTCTGGTATTTAAACCTCTTCTTCTGTCTCTCATTAATTTTCTTCAATTCTTTTGTAACTATTTTGTTAAAAGTATCTATGTAGCAACCTTTATTTTGGGTGGGGTTAAAAAGGGATTTAGCTTTGAATTTAGATATATTTGTTGTTGGGGCTGTATTTGGAGGTGTGTGGGAACTTGGTTTTTGTGTGGCAAAGAATCTTTTTATGGTTAATTTGCGTACAAATTTTTGTAGGTCTATATATGTCTGAAAGGAGTCCATTTGTTGAGAAGGAGCAAATTTTAGGCCTTTTTTCAGGACCTGTGATTCCATATCAGTGAGGGTGTGATTACTAAGATTATAAATCTTAGTGGTTTCTCTGGGGGCCCCATTTTTTGGGGGCTTACTTGATTTTTTCTTTTTCATTCTATACAATTTTCTTATCTTAGTTTTAAAAGATTTCCTTTTTTCGTTGTTTTTATTTTTACCCCTACTCCCTCTTTTCTTTTTATACTTTCTATTCATATTGAACTGTGATATGTTCCCATCTGAATTCCCTTCAAAAGCTTCCACATTGGATATGCATTCTTTTTGCTTTAGTGTCCCTGTTGTGGAAGCTTGTTGGGCATTAGTTACTTCCTGGTTGTCTGTGGAGATACTGAGCGAAAATCCAGGGGAGTCTTCTCTTTTAGGGTTTCGTAGCGATTAGAATTTTCAAAGAGCTGATCGAAAGTCCTATTGCGACTCAGTTCCCTAGGTGTTTCCCCTCTTTTGTAACATGTGCAGCTAGGACTGCGATCCCTATAATGGGAGTCGTGATAATCGATAGCATATGCACCCATTTTTGATGTGGATCTCTCTCTTCTAGTGTTTCTTTGGTAATATCTAGAAGTAGATCTTTCACATCTGTCTTCCCTATAGTTATGTCTAGAATAGGAGCGTCTATGTCTATCATTTCTATGTGTAGAAGTTCTCCTTCTTTTCTCGGAGGGTGACCTAGATCTCCTATGGTGTATATCTATTTTTTTATGGTTTTGCGGGAGGTAATATTGTTGTGGTTGTAGGGATGCAGTTGTATTCCCTCCTGTCACATATAATAATAAAAAACAATTTTATCCTAAACTACCATATCACAATAAAAATAAACCTCAAAAAAATTACAATAAAAATTACCACAATAAGAACTAGAACAAACATCAACAAAACCAATACCCAGTTAAAAACTATCAAAATAAACAATATTATCCAAACAACCACAACAATATTACCTCCCGCAAAACCATAAAAAAATAGATATACACCATAGGAGATCTAGGTCACCCTCCGAGAAAAGAAGGAGAACTTCTACACATAGAAATGATAGACATAGACGCTCCTATTCTAGACATAACTATAGGGAAGACAGATGTGAAAGATCTACTTCTAGATATTACCAAAGAAACACTAGAAGAGAGAGATCCACATCAAAAATGGGTGCATATGCTATCGATTATCACGACTCCCATTATAGGGATCGCAGTCCTAGCTGCACATGTTACAAAAGAGGGGAAACACCTAGGGAACTGAGTCGCAATAGGACTTTCGATCAGCTCTTTGAAAATTCTAATCGCTACGAAACCCTAAAAGAGAAGACTCCCCTGGATTTTCGCTCAGTATCTCCACAGACAACCAGGAAGTAACTAATGCCCAACAAGCTTCCACAACAGGGACACTAAAGCAAAAAGAATGCATATCCAATGTGGAAGCTTTTGAAGGGAATTCAGATGGGAACATATCACAGTTCAATATGAATAGAAAGTATAAAAAGAAAAGAGGGAGTAGGGGTAAAAATAAAAACAACGAAAAAAGGAAATCTTTTAAAACTAAGATAAGAAAATTGTATAGAATGAAAAAGAAAAAATCAAGTAAGCCCCCAAAAAATGGGGCCCCCAGAGAAACCACTAAGATTTATAATCTTAGTAATCACACCCTCACTGATATGGAATCACAGGTCCTGAAAAAAGGCCTAAAATTTGCTCCTTCTCAACAAATGGACTCCTTTCAGACATATATAGACCTACAAAAATTTGTACGCAAATTAACCATAAAAAGATTCTTTGCCACACAAAAACCAAGTTCCCACACACCTCCAAATACAGCCCCAACAACAAATATATCTAAATTCAAAGCTAAATCCCTTTTTAACCCCACCCAAAATAAAGGTTGCTACATAGATACTTTTAACAAAATAGTTACAAAAGAATTGAAGAAAATTAATGAGAGACAGAAGAAGAGGTTTAAATACCAGAAAAATATGAGCAAAGCAGAGATTAAAACGATTAAAGAACTACAGAAAAATCCTAATATTATTATTAAACCGGCAGACAAGGGAGGGGGTATAGTCATTATGAATATACAGGACCATGAAAAAGAAGCTCTTAGACAATTGCAGGACAATACAATGTATATCGTCCTTAAAAGAGATCCAACTGAGAATATATTGAAAAAGTATTCTCAATTAATTGAAAATCACTTTAAATCAGGCTCTTTCAATAAAGACATCTACGAATTTTTAAAAGTCCTATCCCCGACTATCCCGGTGTTGTATCTTCTTCCGAAGGTCCACAAAGATTTGGTTAATCCACCGGGTAGACCTATTGTTGCCGGTATAAACTCTGTGACCTCAAAGCTATCAGAGTATATCGATTCAATCCTGCAGCCCTTGGTGGTGAAAACAGCCTCATACTTAAAAGACACTGTGGCAACTATTAATAAATTTGAAAATACAACCTGCAGTGGAGATACTTATCTAGTAACGGCAGATGTTTCATCCCTCTACACCATCATTAATCATGTGGATGGTGTGGAGGGAGTGAGGGAATTTTTGACCCCAGAGCAGATTTCACTTAGGGAATTTGTGGTAGAGGGTATCCTTTTTATTTTAGAGAACAATTATTTCTTTTTTAAGGATACCTTCTACCTACAGAAGACTGGGACGGCGATGGGGGCCAAAGTGGCCCCCAGTTACGCAAATCTGTTCCTGGCATCCTGGGAGAACAAATGGATATGGGAAGACCCAAGATGGCTATCCCACATTAAACATTACTCAAGATATATTGATGACATCATCTTTATATGGGAAGGCCCTAAACATATTCTTGATGATTTTTGCTCCCACCTGAATGCCAATGATAAAAATATTTCCTTGACATTTAACATTAGCCAAGAGAGGGTGAACTTCCTGGATCTAACGTTGTTTATAGAGGACAATGTCATCAAAATAAAAAATTATATAAAACCCACGGACTCTAACGCATATATACAGGTAGATAGTTGTCACCACAAAAAGTGGATTAACAACATACCAAAGGGTCAATTTCTTAGGATACGCCGTAACTGTACTAAAATAGAAGATTACCAAGAACAAACTACAATCCTAAGAAATATGTTTTTAGAAAAGGGATATACTAAAGACATTTTGGATAGAACCATAGCGGAGGTACAGATTTATGAGAGATCTTCCTTATTAACTTCTAAAAAGAAGAATCCGGCTCAAATTGAAAATAAATACACTCTATCCTTTATAACTAAATATAATTCCGCTCATAGACTGGTAGAAAATATTATTAAAAAAAACTGGCATTTACTCACGTCAGATCCCAGTCTTCAAAATGAAATACCCCCGGTACCTAAGTTCATTTATACTCGGGCTAACAATTTAAGTACCTCTCTCATTAAAAGTGAACATCGCATTTCGCCACCTAAAGTGGGTAAGATAAAAACGAAAGGTTTTTTCAGATGTGGTATGTGCATAATGTGCCGTACACATCAGAATCAGCAATCTAAAACTGTATCCTTCCAGTCATCTAAAAATAATAAACTATATGACATTAACCATTTCATCACATGCTCTTCTAAGAATGTCATTTATTTGATAGAGTGTGCTTGTGGTCTGCAATATATCGGCAGAACCAGTCGCCCCCTTAAGACACGTTGGGCTGAACATATCCGCAACATTAATAAAGGGTATGAGAATCATAATTTGTCACTCCATTTTAAAGAAAAGCACCATAAAAATTGCTCTTCTATTGTGAAAGTGATAGGAATAGATAAAGTCACTCAAAAATGGAGAGAAATCTTTAACCAAGATCTCTTAGCTCAATCTGAAATGAAATGGATTTTTAACATGGAGACAATGGCACCAGATGGACTCAATGTAGATTTTGAACTTAAATGGTTTTTATGATATCTATTATCTTTTAATATATTTATTTTTATATAATATTACCTATGATGATTCAGTTTTATTATAATTTATTAAATGTTTTTTATGTATCTTGCACCAATTATCTTAAACTCATTATGTATTAACCAATCAGAGCTTTGGTAGGAGTTCAAACTTCCTTATATATACCTTTGTGCACCTTATTGTTACTATGCCTTGAGAAAGAGTGTATATGTCACTCGAAACGCGTTGGCTGGTGCACAAGATTCTTCATTTAAAGAACCTTTTATATGCTTGTTTTATCCTTCTCCATTGTGAGTATGTATTTGAAGTTTTTCTCATTCACAAAAATAAATTGACCTGCACTATTAGGTGCTGCCTGTGTTCTTTTGTTCCCTCTGCTCTCTCCTGCTGATATCTGGACATCCACTCATCCACTAAAGTGTTAAACATCACTGCCAGGAGCCCGCTTTGAAGTTTGCTTTGAAACTTCCTCCTGCACGCGTCGCTGCTGGAGATCAAAACAGACTGCACACGCTATCTCCAGCTACACGTGCAGGGCTGTGCAGAGTACAGGACACGAACAGGACGTGAACACATCAGAACGGAGACTCCGTCCTACTGTATCCTTCCCTCACTGGATTAACAACCCATATCGGACCCAGGAGGACCTACTAACTGTGAGCTCTCATTATATGCTTACCATTTATTGGTAATCTTGCTGAACTGTTTGACTATTCTCAATTAATTCTTACACTGGTTTACATTTGGCATCTACATTTATTGCTGCATTGTACCCTCACACTATTGGCGCCAATTCCAGGGAAGATTCACCTTTTATATTGTATCTTTGCCAAAGTTGTTTGTTTTGCTACTTTGTTTTTCCTTGGTTTAGGCTGCAGAAGTGGTTACTTAAACTTTGTAGAGCGCTGAACTACATTCCCCCTCCCCCTTTTCTTGCACATATAACTGGATCTTGTTCAAAAGTTTCTAAATCAGAGGACTCTGCATTATGTCCATTTACTAACTGTGTCTGCTTGAAAGTGCCTCGGTGTGACTGTTATAATAACTAATGATCTGATGAATAACATGGACTGCTATTGGGTGTTACTGTTGCTGCCATAAAACTTGAAGACTAAGGGTTTTATATAGTCATGTTTCCTATGTTTTTATTTCTTATACTGTGCATAAAAATGTTATATATTTTATGAAAAACAATTTGCTCCTGTATTTGCTTTTTAGCCATTTTGAGAAACAATTAACCAAATATTGAAGCAATAGGTGTTCAAAGTGCTGTTTTTTCGAATAATGTTTTATTCTTACCTTGTAGTCATCACTGGTGGCTCCATCTGGTAAACCAAATGTGGCATAGTTTGCCCAGTTGCCTTCTCCTGCTGGGTTATTAATATTGTTTCCCTGTTGGCTGGTCCAGCGATCTCCAGTAGTGCACTTCCCTAATATATTATTTTCATGTACGCTGGCCACTAATGTCCAGCCTCCCCCATTAGTGGTCATGTCACAGAAGGTCTGATAAGATACTCCATCTTCAGTAGTTAGCGTGTATATTCCATCTGCATCAAAAGCAGAATAATAGCTAGAATCCCACATCTAATATGAGTGTTGTACAATCCTAAGCATATATTACACAGTGTATTATTACCTGCAGGCCAGAATATAGCACAAAATGGAAAGATCATTGCTAAATGTACTTTAAGCTGTGTTACGGAGACTCTTGATATGCCCTACGAAGCCCCAGCAACCTCTCTATTTTTCAAATGGCTATCATGATCTGATTTCATAGCAGATCAGACCAGACATCAATCCAGCATAGTCCTACTAGGTCGTCTAATATATTGCTACTGCATATAAAAGTTACCTCAAAGATTATTTTTGATGTTAGCCTTTATATTGCAATGTGTACTATCCCCTGTTCCTCTTTATCATTCATGTATTCTATATTAGTCATCATTTTTAATGAAAGATTATAGATGAATAAAGGGGTACATTTCTAATCTATGGGGTTGACCTGACCCATGTCCATGTTAATAAGCATAGTCCTCAGGGACACCTATTAGTGCCCTATTAGTTTCTGTATACCAGTGGTGGCCAAACTGTGGCGCAGGCGCCAAACGTGGCGCATTGGCTAATTACAAGTGCATTCTTGCACCTACTTATTCTTTTGAAGTAGGTGTAGGGAGGGTGGTGTAGGTGGAGCGTGAGCTCCTGGTGCCAAACTGATCAAGTAGCTCCGCAGCAGTCTGGCAGCTGTTATATCTCTATCAGTCTGCCGGCTCTGGCGCACTGATTAGCAATCAGTGCGTCTGGAGCCGGCAGACTGTCAGAGATTTAACAGCTGCCGGACTCCTGTGGCCTGATTGCCGAGCTTCATGCGTGTAACGTCATGAAGTCACAGGCATGAAGAGCAGAACCGCGGCGGAGAGTGCAGAAGAAAGGTGCAGAACAGGTAAGTATTTTGTCTGCACAGGCTTTGCACTATTTAAAAAATATAATAAATGTGATGGCACAAGACAGCATTGGGGAGATGATGGGGGGACAACACAGGGGGGAGATGATCAGGGGAGGAAAAAATTATGAAGGGGATAATGAAATAAAGAGAAGGGTGTCCCGATTCCAATGGGAGCCCTGTATTAGCTGTTCATCACGTGACCGCAGACCAGACAACGCCCAAGACATCGACGAGCAGCTGAGCTGCGGAGCACCGCGGAGGAAAGAAGAATTCAAGGTAAGTAGTTCAAATAAAGCGGTTCTCTGTGGCATGGCATATGGGGGTAGAAATGGAGGCTCACAATTGTGGGCAGACACACTCACTGCCATAAAACTGGGGCAGCTGGAGGCAATATTGGAGGCAGGCACACTGTGACTGGCAAATAAAGGGGCAGACAAGGAGAGGCAGGCACACTGGCTGGCATAAAACTGGGGCCAGATGGAGGCTGGGGGCAATCATTTGAGGCAGGAACTGTCCAATAATGGGGGCAGTTGGAGGCTGACAAGATGAGGAGAATGGGGAGATGATGAATGGGGAGGGGGCTGATGATGAAGGGATAGAAAAATGATAAAGGGGAGAGGGAGGGGGAGGTGATGAATGGGGAGATTATGAATGGTGAGGGGGGTGATGATGAGGGGATAGATGTGCTGTAATAGATATTGTTTTACATACAATAATTAAATAATTAAAAATGTTAATTGAGTGATTGAGTCATAACTTTTCCTCCCCTAAGTGAAGCAGAGTCTACCCCTATCCCTATTTTCCAACCCTAACCATGAATGTAAGAAGGTAAAAAAAAGTGCTTGAGTTGTATGGCGTATCTGAACTCGTATGTGAAACAAATTGACGCATGGTATGTAAAAGGTAAAAGGTTGGCCACCACTTCTGTATACTATCTGTGATTCACTCTTATCCTCTGAAGAAATCCTACCTGGAAGAAAAGCATCAGGAGAGTGCTTTTAATTGTTCTATTTGTGCATCAAGTGACCCTTAGGAGTTTGGACGAGGTTTTACTTCATTCAAAGAGGTGTGGGCTACCTATCCACTAAAGATTTGAGCCTAGTTGGACCCGGATCAACTATTTAGCCTGCACCAATCGTTTCCCTATAACGGGAGCGGGATCGACTGAACACCGTGCAGCATTGGACATTTAACCAACGGGAGTGGGACCTGCATCAAGCTAATGCCAGCTGGCCCTTCGATCTGTAAGCAAGCCATTTCAGTGGAGGAGGAGACCAAGCAAGTTGTCCTGGAAGAATAAGTACCGCTACGATTTCTATTCTCTTCTAATTCATATGGTATTTGTGGTCCCCCCATTTTATACAAAACATTTTATCACGGACTTATAATTATAGCCTGCACAATTGCTAGCTCATGCGATTAAGCCTGATTTGAATCTGACATTCTATAAAGGACTTATCTGTGATCATAGTGCGTTGTACTTATTGGAAAACCATAAATAGGTGTGGAGCTCCACATCTCTAAGACTATAATCAATATCTAAAGAATATACCTCAGTCTTATAAGAGAACTTTGGTGCGCGATTATTTAAATAATCTGATTATTTTTATCATATATTGTAGTTGTGTGTTGTTGGTGTTTATCTGGTACCAGAATATTTTGTTATAATAAATATTAATGTTGATTCATTGAGAAGGCTTATATTAATTACTCAGTTTTTGATACAGAGTTTTTAATTTTTTTATATTTTTTATTCTGTATTTCATTTACTGTTATTGGCCTTTTGGCCATTTTTTATTTAATACTATTTAGCCACAGAGACAGCGCTGGTTGTTGTTCTTTCTTTTTTGCTTGGTCTATATTAGGGAGTCACAACCACTTTATCCAGTGGTGCTTTTTATACACAATAGTGATATATTTTTTCCTTAGCGCCGTATTGAGGGGTCTTTATTCTTTTCCTTTCCTACTATCTGTATTTCATCCATTTGTCTGGTACAATTACATTTTGTAGTGATATAGGGCTGGATCCTGACTTAAGAAGGAGCTTGAAATTAATAGTGGAACGTTACTCCTAGAATTTGAAAATAAGTGTAAATCAGGTGCAAGGTTACACCTGGGCAAAACAATGTTGAATATTAGGAGGACGCTAATTAATTTTATTCTTTGCATGCAGGTAAAATGCTTTGTCTTATTGCACAGAGATACTGAAAAGTTTTATTTTTAAGCTGTCCATTAGACATAGGCTAAGAAATACTGTACATCTCAACTCTAATACTGCTTCCAACAGCTCAGATTTATCTCCCCTGTAATGCAAATGGTTTTGCCTACGTGTAAATAACCACCTGTTTTTCTCTTAATTTGAAATGCTGGATCAGGTCCTTTAAGTTCAGGGCTGCCGATGGTCAGTAACCTTATAAACAACCAGTTAAATACTGTGTGAAATACCTAACATACACAAGGGGATGTGTCACTATGTTTATGAGATTGTGTAGGATTATTTCCCAGCTTCTATAATGTGTGTTATCATCACATAACTCACCTCTTGCATTAGACTGAGACCGCCTTATGTCATTGCAGCTCCTATACCTGTAGTAATTGTTCCCATAGTAATTTGATTGACTGAAGCAGTTGAGGTCATCTTTCCAGCTGGACAATATATTCAAAATTTGCATCTTCTTCTCATTAAGAGATGGATTATCTGAAAATACATGAAAATGTTACATATTACAATTCATTTATTGTAGCATTGTCTGTTTTTAATCAAATTTCCATGTATTATACTCACATTTTGCCTTTTAATTACTTTAACATGACTGTGAATATGAACAGAACATTCAAAGCAACCACTACTCACATGTTACTGAGATCAGCTTTACACTGAGTATTCTTATTATACTGTACTGCAAAAAAATTATATTAAGCAACTGTAATGTACTATATATCAGCCATGTGACTTTGCAATGATCTTCTCACTTTATAACTGACAATGCTCCACGGTACACAAGCAGCTTAATGACAGTATGCTTGTACATATCAAATTCCAGGCGCCTAGAAATGTATTACAGGTCACTCTGCATGTTGTTTTCT
>WWET01005955.1:46968-71183 GCA_011038615.1 Limnodynastes dumerilii
ATATAAAGTAAAGAACACCATTGGTAGGAAAAAAAAACATGTGTGCGTGTAATGCAATTAATCTAATTAAAAAGGTCGAAGACATAGTTTTAGGTGAAAAAATAACTTTATTGAGATTATTATAATAGCTGGAGTGAGGGGGATAGGAGCACAGGATATAGGGGGTGGAAAAGGGAGGAATGACAGGAGACTGCAGGATTCTATTCAGAGAGACATAACCGTTATCACATGAAAATGAAGTGATCTACGTTTTATAAATGGAGCCCTAAATCTACTGTAGAATTTGTAATAAATGCATGTATGAACGCTGAAATCTTTCGAGTGCACTCATATTTTTTAAAACACTTTGAATAATACACAAGCTTTGTGTCTACTACTGCAGCATGTGCTTCATATCTTACAGGAGAGATTGAATTGATTCAAATTTTGTGTTGTCTCTAGTTCACAAAATAAGCACAAACGGCAAGTTCATTTTGATAGAATGAAAAATATATCTTTATCCAATTCCCAATCTTTGCTGCCAAACAATGTTGCTTGAGAGAGAGAGAAAGTGAAGGAGGGAAGAAAAGTTATTTCAAAAATGTTTTATTTTTGTAATGCTTTTGTGTCTGTAGATGTTGGAATATCATTCAGATCAGCAGTAGAAGATAAGTACTGCAGTCTTAAGAATAGTCTTGCTAGTGCTCCATCCCGTGTGGGTTCCAACTCCATCCCAGTCAAACCCTGAGAAGTCTCCGCACTGTTTGGGGTTTTGCTCAGGAAAGTAGCCTCCTCCTCCAATGCAGTGCTTTAGAGTAAGAGATTTGTGGTTAGCTGCTGGTTAAATGCAGTGTACTGGGAAATATTTATTTTCTTTTCCTGTTTTTACCCATTATTTCTGTAGATCAACCCTGTCCTTCATGCACCCATTTATTAACTTATAAATTGAATTTTGCAACCACCATTTTTTACAACTTAAACAGATTCATTTTTAAATAATGAAGTTAGAGATAAAAATGGATAACAAACCTTTTCCAAAACATATGTGCAAATTGCACTGCGTTACTTTTATGTTTAACATACTAATCTTAGAAATATATTTTAACCTAAAGATCCTTAGATCTCTTAACTGTGTGTCCAAATCTGAGAGATCCCACTATGCAGTGCATCTTTATGACACAATTACTGTAGGCAAACCATGGCCCGGATTCACACTACTGGACGTATTGCTTATATGCCCATATTTAACCGATAGTTGCTACTGCGCATGCGTACTTACTATTTTATGTAACCTACGTATCGTTTCATTACCTGTTGCCTTCAGCTCTAGAATCTCTCCGTTTGTCCTACTCATTTTCTTCCCCCGAGGATTGAATCCGTTGTGCACCTCCATATCTTAAAAAATTCTGAATCCTGAACCCTATTGTATTGCCTCCCAGCAATACATGCTAAAGCCTTTCTTGTAAAATGTGTGACTTTGCCATTAAACCACTTTAGTTTCCCTTTTTTGTGACCTGTAACACTGAGCACAATATTCTAGGTGTAGTTCAACAAAACACTACATGTTGACCATAACCATCTCTCTTTCTGCTGCTAATTCATCTTGTAATGCGATCTAGCCTTCTCCATTGCTGTTTGCTTTTTTTACAAATAGTAACTCCTATAATAATTTCCTCCTTAGCTAATTTACTAGTGTCATTGAAGCAGATCTTAAGGTCTGAACGCAGCACCAGTGGGGATCTGATAGTGAATCAACACTTTATTCATGCATCCATGTGAGCACTTGGGAAATCAAAGCCATTGCTCTCACAGACATCTGCCTTAAAAATTATAGAGTAGGTCTGGATCAGTTAGCCCTGTACATCCACCCCTATACTGTACACTGAACATTGAAATACTAAACCCCTTCCAATTGCTAGCAAAACCTGCTCCCCCCAGTGGAAGCTGTCAGAATGGCGTAACTCTGGTTCACAAGGGATTGGGTTCCTACTGCAGCGCTTTAGTGAGACAGTGAGTGAGCAAACACAAATCATGAACACAGTCGTTTTCCAAGCTGACCAAAAAACATAAATTTTTGAGGGAGTCTAAACGCAGTCTGTTATCATTCTATTCAACCTCTGTGTTTAGAATACCAGTGCATTTTATTGCATTTAATAAAACAGGAATTACAACACAACTGGAGTCTTTATACAAACTTTTGACTCATTTACATAAAGAAAGAAGGACTTCACAGTTATGGATATTGCCAACAGGGAAATTAAACTTCATTTACTACGACTCTCGGGTGTCTATCATCCAACAGATATCTTATACATTAGGGTCTTTAAAGACCGCATGTATGTAATCTACGTAACGAAACGCTACGTAGATAGAGTAAAATTGTTACTACACATGCGTAGTAGCTAGAATCGCAAAATTAGGCACGTATGTAAAAAATTACGCTTTTGTGAATCCAGCCCTCAACCTCCTTTGAACCCCTTTGAGTCTTAAAGGTCCTGTATATATTCTTTCTATTTTGCTGCATGTTGCCCTCTAAAATTAATGAAGTAGGTAGTCCTACAATGGTTGTAGGCTACACATTATAGTAAAGTCACTGTTTGATCCATTCACCTATATATCTGTAAAGGTAGAGTGTAAAGGTGCAGTTTGAGGCAATGCATGCATTCCTGTTTGAAAACCTTTGTTGGTCTTCTGCTCTCGGTTACCGGAAGATGTCTCAACAAATAAGAAGTTGCTATGTGTCTGTGATTACATGGCACCTTCTAAACACATTTGTAATTTATTTATAATTCAATAAATAAATTCTTTATTTTATAAATCAAAGAATTAAATAAAAAACTAAAAAAACAACTTTTGCCATGAAAGTTGCCAGTTACCAAAGACCGGATCCAGAGTTTAGATCCCTCTACCCTTGGAACTCTGAGCACAGTATCAGAGGGCAAGCAACTTCCCTACTTCCCAACTACTCATAAGGATCTCCAACACAAGACACCTAACATTAAGCCTTCCACACCATCCCCTTAGGTCAGGGGTGGCCAAGCTCGGGCCTCGTGAGCTACCAACGGTTCACGTTTTCCATGTTTCCTCAGATAGTCAGAGGTGAGATAATCACTACCAACTGTAGATCTTTTTGAATTTATCAGTTAGTAATGAACACACCAACAAGGAGACCTGGAAGACATGGACCGTTGGTAGCTCACGAGGCCCGAGCTTGGCCACCACTGCCTTAGGTCTTCCACACCATCCATGTGCAAAATGGGGACTTCCACACCATCCATGTGCAAAATGGGGGAAGTCTAGAGCTACATGAGGATGGTGTGGAAGTCTTAAGGTAGGGGTCTTGCGTTGAAATTCCTTATGAGTCAAGGCAGTGGTCTGCTCTCGCCTTGGAGAAAGTCTTATGGATCAGCGCCGATGGTGCTCTCCGAACTCCAAGTACAGCAGGATCAGAACCCTAGATCCAGTCCTTTGTTATGTTGGTATAATAACTAATTGATGTGGTTATTAACAATGTTTAGCTTTTTTCTCTAGGAGTGAAGTAACTTACATGCTGGGTATTACAGCCAGTGTTTACTTTCATTCCTGGGCACAGGGCGAACGCAGACTTTTCTTTGTTAAACACTCTGAATTGGATAAAACCAGCAGTCATTTCCTCTGAAAGAGAAGGTGTTATTTATAAGTATCAGTGCTGTAGTTCACTGCTATGTATACAAATAACTAAAATATGTGCATTCTACTAAATTCCTCTTAGCTGGGTACACACCTATGCAATCACACATGAGATGCGTTGGTTTTTATAATTTCACTGATGATTGTAAGTCCCAATGAGCAGATGATTCCTGTGTACACACTATACCAATTTACCAGCAAATCTGAGATCGTCATATCTCCTAACTATTTGCTGAAATAATTGTGTACCATACACTGTAGAGATATCTGCCTATGTGGCACAGAAGACTGTCAGAAAAGACAAACAGACGGTCATACTTGCATACACCTTACACAAATTTGCCCAACATGGTACCATCAGTGATCATGATTTTTAGGACGTTTCAATTTGGCTGGAATTGTATGATTCCCCTGATAATTACACAGCTTAAGTTGAATTTGTGGTAGGAATTGTTATTGTATATCTCCCAATATCATGGGAAATATTTTTTTGAGTCCCACCAATGGGCATGCCTGTCCCATAGTTGGGAGGTATGCTTGTGCATAGAAAAGCCTTAATTGGTGTAAACGAAAGATGTCAGTACCAGATTTGCTGCCATACTTTCCCTAAGCGCGTTGGGGTAGATCCAGACCTACGCGTCTAATAAGTTTCATAGCGTAGCGTAGTTACACTAGCGTACCTTCTAAGCACTCCCCTAGGCACTCCCCTCGTATGTGTTATGGTACCCCGGGTTTACCCCGACAGGGGACCAGGGTGACCAGAGGGTAGAAAAGTAAAGAGCGGGTAACTCACCGGTTTGTAGAGCCTGATGTCTGTCTGAGTTTTCGCCAGAGCCCCTGAAGGTGGGGATGGACTGGAGCTGGTAGGACTCGTCAGGATACGCACCTTTAGAGAAAACCCGGGAGAGGAACAGGAAGGACAAGTTAGAAAATCAGATTAGACAGCAGGAAGATAGCAGTGGGAAACAGGCCGGTCAGAAGAAACCACACCGGGACTAACAATACAAAAAACACAGAACGGACTCTGAGGACAAGATGGGACTGACGGGACAGACTGGACGTACAGTACAGACAAGGACAATCACACTCACACTCAAACAGCGGGAACCCCAAAGGGGTTAACAGACACAGTCAGACAGGGAAAATGAGGAATACACAGATATGGGAAAAACACCAAGGAGAGAGAGTGCGGGAACCAGAGACAAAACAGGAACAATGGCAAGGAAACTGGGCAGGAATAAATCAGGGCACTCAAGATCAAGGAAAAAAGCACAAAGGCACAAGGCAAAGAGAGAGCAAGCAAGACTGGCACAGAAACACAGAGAAACTATGACCAGCGTCTGCTACCTGCACTGGAGGCTATTTAAGGAACACTCCCCCAATAGCTGTGGAAGCCAGACACACCTCCAGGGACAATTAACTTGCAGCTGGGAGAAAATCAGACACACAGAACTGGTAAGAAATTAACACACACACTCTGCCAGGATGAACCTGCAGAGTGTAACAGTATGTACGTACTTTGGCCGTTTTACTCCTACCAAACCCTACCTTAACTTTATACAGCGTAAGTACTGACGTACATATAGGCCTCATGTACTTACAAGCCTAAGCACGCCCATACTGTATGATTTAAATGCCTGACCCCGCCTCTGAGGCGTAATTACAGGTGGCGTATGGCAGGCACGCCCCTTCATGCGTTGTTACGCTGCTGATACGTGACTGGGCCATACGCTCTGAGTTATGTGGCGCAACATCTGCCGTGCGCATGCGCAGTAAGTACTAATGAGCGATTTTACGCCAGCGGCTCTGGATCTGGCCCATTGTGTGGACATGCAGCGCCTGTCTTACCTGTTTTATTATTGTCTTGAGTCCATTGTGTGGATAGTGACGTAAAATAAGGAGAGATCAGGGATCAAAGACAGGAAACTATCTGACACTACAGGGACACTGCATCAATACAGCGCATGATGAATTGATAGGAGGAAGCTGGAATAATATATGGAAAGACTACAAAGTGGGATATTATAAGCCAGAGTATGAACAGGTCCAACATAAATACAGGATGTGACATTATATGTGGAGAAATAATATATGTGAGGGCTTCAATAAGGGCAAATTAATAAAGGGAGTTAACGATGTGGATTAAATTTTCTAAGATGGTATAATATGGGCCACAATCAATATATTGGTGTAATGTGTGACAATGGGATGGTTGAGGAGCATACAAATGATAATACACATTTCCGTGTGAAAAACTTACTTCTTCCATTTGGTGAGTAATAATTTGCCGTCCTCTCCGCATTTCCCAAATCATACACAACGGGAATGGCAGGACCATTGTCTGTTGGGCAGCTGCCAGTGTTATATATCACTGGGTATTTCTGAAAAGCAATAATTGAAGGTAGTTAATAGTGCAGAACTTTTACATTTTGTTGAAGCTTCATATCTTATTGTATCAATAATATTTGAAAATCTAAGTGCCTCAAAACCTTTGCATAGCCCATGTGCCCCACCATAAACCACACCTCCAGAGTGTAGCCTATCACAGGCATCCATACAAGGACCACACTCTGCCCTCTGTCACATGTCTGCTCCTTCTGTGACAGCTTATAGGCACTAGATTGCTGTAAGGGGCGGGCTTAATGACGTGATTTATGCAAATTGTGTCATTAAGCCCCGCCCCTGTCAATCATTCATGTAATCTCTAGTGTTACATGGGATGGACAGGGATTGATGACATCATTAAGTTCCACCCATCCCTAGTAACTCTAGGGATTACAACAGATATTAATTGTTGGTCGGGGCTTGCGGGAGCTTTGCCGGCTCTCCTGGGATACCAGGAGAACTGCCCAAATTTCAGGAGTCTCCCGGATTTTCCGGGAGAGTCGGCAATCCTGATATTAGCCAACATTTTATTTTTTGCTTCTGGGAAATCCTGGAGAGGTGAAGGAGCTGACACTATGCAAGGGTTTGACGATGTCATCAAGCTCCACCCTATCCTTAGCAATGCTAACGATCACAGCTAAGTTAGGTGGTGGGGGAAGTAGCAGGGGACTTTAGGCAACAATTTACATTAAAAATAATGTAAAAACCTTTAAAAAGCGTTAATACTAAGCTGCAGTTTCTGCCCTAATGAGGGTCCAAACAACCTCAAAGGAATAAATAGCCCTGACACATGTTAAGTCCTTATTATCAGCCCGGTTCCTGACCATCATCCCCCTTGGTAGGAGGAATTTTTCTCCATTTCTATTGTATTTTATTGTATATTATTACCATTGTTCTATTTTATTCTATTAGTTTTAATGCCACCTGGTGTTTGTTTTAATCACTTACCCAGTGGGGGCCACCACCTATAACTATACTCTGGAGTACTTACATTTATTTTCTTTTTTCCACATGTACTACCTGGACATATGTGCTAACATTTGAGGACCTGTGGAAGGAACCTATTTGTTTTGAGCCCTTTTTTTGGTACTTTTCTGGGAGGATTGACTTTTCAAAGGGACTTTTTTAAAATGGATTTATCACTGTATGCTGCCCACTTAAGCCTTTTTTTTTACGTGCATTTTTATCCTAATCTGTGTATTTATATTTATATTTAATCTGTATTAGTTATTTATGATATTTATTAAGCGCTGTCTTCTGTCTTACCCCTTTTTTTCTATCCACAATTTGCATTAAACTAAATCATCACACCCCACCCCCTACTGACTCACAATGATGTCAATAATAGCCCTGATATTGGGTGCGAGGTTTATTAGTATAATTTGTGGCATCAGGCTCTGCTGTAACATAATGTAGATTTGTGGAATTCTAGGAGCCTCCCAGACATTCCGGGTGAATTGGCAAGTACCTAAGAAGCTGGAAGATTATCCCAATATATTGTAATGATAATGGGCTGGATCCAGTCTTCTGTAAAATAGGGGACTTACATACGTGACGTTCGTAAATCCCCTAATCTGGGCAGTACAAGATCCTCCACATGGAAAGCAGGATCATTCGACTGAGTTCCATGCAAAGTGCAGATCGAAGCACACCACGCAGGCCCATGCCATACATATGAGATATGCAAGGTGGACAGGCTTTGCTATTTAAATTGTACAGTAAGGGCTTAGCTAACAATCCAGTGGAATACTTAAATGTGTCTTCGGAATTCTTGAATCTCCTCCGCATGTACAAGAGAAGAGGGGCTGCACTGCTCTGCTATGTGTGGTACTTAGGATACCAAATTCCGTATATTAGTCTCCATTGCGGAGGCTGGTGTAGAAAATCTGATATTAAGTCTGGATCCAGTACATTTTCACGAAATGTGAAAGTCTGATGTAGTGTTAAAGATGAGACACACAACACCTGGGATGACCACTATGATGACTGTCAGGCTATTTTTAGAGTGTCTCCATATTATAGACAGTTGCTTTGTCTTGGCATAAAGTTAGGGGTCCCAATGTACTACATGGTTCCTCCAGGGTTCAATATCTAGGAATTACATATTAGTAGCATGGAATGGCTAAACTCCTAGGACTATGTAAAAACAGAATTAAAAAAGAATCTGATTATCTGCTTGTGTTAGTATGTTACCTTGTACAGGTTAAAGAGGTTTCCACCTTCAGCTATCAGGAAGCCATTATCTGTACGATATCGTAGAAGACAATTATCCCTCCATTTGGACAGTGGTGTCTGGTTTGGTACATGCCATATCTGCACATCATTAGCATATATATCGTTATAACCAGGATTCTGTTCATTGGAAGAAATATTGTTATTTTTATGTAATGTGTAACATCCATTTTTCCAGACAATAGAACAGTAAAAAAAAAGTCTCAGTTGTCAAAATAAAAACCTAAAAGAACAGAAGATATTAACAGGAACAGTGGCATCAGTCATTCTTACTTTGTAGTCATCACTGGTGGCTCCATCTGGTAAACCAAATGTGGCATAGTTTGCCCAGTTGCCATCTCCTTCTGGGTTATCATTTGGGTAATAAATTTGCTTCCCTGTTGGCTGGACCAGCGATCTCCAGTAGTGCACTTCCCTAATATATTATTTTCATGTATGCTGGCCACTAATGTCCAGCCTCCCCCATTAGTGGTCATGTCACAGAAGGTCTGATAAGATACTCCATCTTCAGTGGTTAGTGTGTATATTCCATCTGCATCAAAAGCCCAATAATAGCTAGAATGACACAACTAACATGAGTGTTGTACAATCCTAAGCATATATTACACAGTGTATTATTACCTGCAGGCCAGAGCTCTTATTAAATAAAATAGGATATCTGCAATGGTTGTCACTAACACTATGTTATACACACATTCTTCTATGCAATGCACATATTTTCAGATATATTTGCCCCAGCTTCATGAGTTCTGAAGCGGGACATTTACCCAGACCCAGGGACATTCCTCCTCCGCTAATTCCCTGCCTCTGCTTCCAGAGAGAGACACTATGTACTAGGTCACATGCTTAAAAGAGGCCTGTGCTTCAATAGCACAAGAATGAAAAGACCCAGAGCCTCCATCCCCAGACCAGATCACTGATAAATTTACTTTTAGATGTACTATAGAGACTCTTGATGTGCCCTACGAAGCCACAGAAACCTTCCATTGTTTGGCTGATCTGATTTCATAGCAGGCCAGACAATAATCCAGCACAGTCCTTATGGCATCTTCAGGCACACCTACTTAGTTGCCTCTAATTCACTTTGTTTGGGCTAGAAGTGCTCTCCCAATACTAGAACCCAGCGACCCACCCAAGGCAAGGGTTGGCGGGCTAGTATATTGTACTACTGCATATGAAAGTTACTATAAAGATATATGACTTGATATTGCAATGTGTTCTATCCCCTGTTCCCCTTTTTGTAGGAAATAAGGGGGAGTTACTAGTCTGTGCGGCTGACCCATGTCTATGTTCTTGAGCACTTGGTCCTCAGGGATCCCATAAGAGTGCTGGGTTTCTGGGTCTTATAATAGAACATCAATACAATGTTCATGAGAACCGAGTTTCTGTTATACAACAAATGGGCAGTAGATGGCAGTGTTTTGTATATATTATGGCCTATAATAGTTTTTGTAGCTTTTGTTTGTTCTGCTACAGTGCCCTATTAGTCTTTGTATAATCTCTGTATTTAACCTATTTTATGAAAACAAATGCCCAGTACAATGACATGCACTTAGACTAAAGGTCAGATTTACTAAGCTGCGGGTTTGGAAAAATGGAGATGTTGCCCATAGCAACCAATCAGATTTTAGTATGTAAAAAAAAGTAAGTGCAATAACCTGATTGTTTGCTATAGGCAACATCTCCACTTAGCTTAGTAAATCTGGCCCTGGTCATTTTTGGACAAGATCCAGAATTTAAAATGAGAGGAAAGCAGGTGGAAAGTTACACCTACACAAAACCATGTTGAATTTCAGGGAGACAAATGTATTTTATTCTTTGCATGCAGGGAAAAAATGCCACTGAAAAGCTTGCTTTTTAAACTGTTATTTAGACTTGGGCTAGGAAATACATCTCAACTCTAAAGCTGGCCATACACTAGACGATTATCGGCCCAATTTCCCAATTATTGGGTGATCGGGCAAATAATCGCTCTAGTGTATGGTACAGATAAATTTTTGAAACATCAAATAAACGCACCAGAAATGCTCTGGTGTGATTATTTGATCTTTCAGCAGGTTTGATTTTAACGATATTTTTTATATTTTAAGGGAGCCAATCAGCAAGCTGAATGGCTCCCTATCCTTTTAATAGACGCTGCTGCTTATCTATGCATAAAGCTGCTCTGACATGCTTAAAAGTATACCTTCAAAGCTGTCAGAGCAGCATAGTGCATAGATCTGCAGCAGGGTCTATTGCAGGGAATAGTACAGAGAGGGACCAGCCGAACCCGCGCTGTGTGAAGCACGGATTCGGCAGATCCCTATCTGTACTACTCCCTGCAATAGACGCTGCTGCAGATCTATGAACTATGCTGCTCTGACAGCTTTGAAGGTATACTTTTAAGCATGTCAGAGCAGCTTTGCACATGGCTCTGCAGCAGCGCCATAGAGAGCGCTGCCTCCCCCCTCCCCTCTTCTGCTAGGATTATCGGTCCCAGCAGAGGAGGTGTATGGTGCCGATAACAGGACATTTCCCTTGCGGGAAATCGTCCCATTTATCGGCCCACCCCCTCCTGGGACCGATAATCGTTGTAGTGTATGGCCAGCTTAATACTCTTTGCAACAGATTAAATTTTCTCCCCTGTAATTCAAAATGGTTTTGTCCAGGTGTAAATTACCACCTGGTTTTCTCTAAATTTCAAATGCTGGATCGGGTCCTTTAAGTTCAGGATTGCCGATGGTCATTAACTATATAGGCAACCAGTAAATTGCGCTTGCAGTCCCTGCTGCAAAGGGCTGCCTTTAGAATTAGAGACAGCCATTGTTTTATGAATGGGTGAGTGTGCAGATTCATAAAAATTCTATCTTCTATCATTCATTTTCGCACAACCTGCCTCACTCGCGCTGACAGATCCGGAGAGGTGAGTAACCTTTCCGGGGACTTTTAGTGTAAGGGGGGATTAGAGTCAGGCTTCAGGGAGAGGGGTCTTAGGGTTAGGCTATAGAGAAGTGAGGGTTAGGGTCAGGCTAGGGAGAAGGGAGGGTTAGGGTCAGGCTGCAGGAAGGGAGGGTTAGGGTAATGGAAGGGGAGGGATAGGGTTAGAATTAGGCAAACAGTTGGGGTACTGTTTTCTACTTACCAATCAGAGCACCGTGTTCGGTGCTCCAGGGATCGATTGATATGCCTCATCGAGGCATAAACAATCAATATCCCAGCCAGTGGGAGAGAACGGCCCTATTGGCCATTCTTAGCGGGGACCCACACCCATTAATTATGGCCTGTAATAACTAACATACACAAGGGGATGTGTCACTATGATTATGAGATTGTGTAGGATTATTTCCCAGCTTCTATCATGTGTTATCATCCCATTACTCACCTCTGGCACCAGGCAGAGACTGCTTAATATCATTGCATCTCCTATACCTGAACTGACCCTAAATGTTCTCTGATTGACTAATGCAGTCATGGTCATCTTTCCAGCAGGACAATAGATTCAAAATATGCAACTTCTTCTCATTAAGAGGTGAATTATCTGAAAAATACATGAAAATTGTTAAATATTAAAATGCATTTATTTAATCATGGTTAGCATGTTGTGTACTGTACTTCTTTAATCTACTTAACCAAGTCCTTACTGTACATATAAATGCCTCCCCCCCCCCCTCAAACCATGCATACCCTCACGCCCTGCCAATTGAACTCTAAATCTTTTTATTCCCTTTTCGTAATGGAATCCCGTAACATGCGCATGCACACTTTGCCATAAGTGGACTTTTTTGCTGTTTGTGGGAGTCTAGATCTGGTCCAATGGGCTGGTTCCAGACATATTTATGTGCTTGAACTTAGTTACTATTGGGATAAACCATGTTGATTGCAGGGGAGTCATATTTCATCTGTTGTAAACAGTATTAGAGTTGAGAGGTGATGTTTCCTATCCCAAGTCTAAATAACAGTGTGATAGTAAAGCTGGTCAGTATCTGTGTGCAGTGAGCAATTCCAAGATATATCCCTGCATGCAAAGAATACAATTACCTTGACTCCCCCTGCAATCAACATGGTTTAGCCCAGGAGTAACTAAGTTCATGCACTTACTTAAGTCTGGATCCAGCCCAATGTTACCACATACAGCACCATGAAGTGAGTTTATATTTAGTGTAAAACTAACCAGGAAGGTGAAGATTGAATGAGTTGATCATCTTGGGCCGTATTCACAAATCCGTTAGTTCTAGGTACGCAATTAAACGCACGTACGTTGCAAGCCAACACCCATGACACTCCCCTTACACGGACTTCCGTCTCCATAGAACACCCTTATCTCTACGTGTGCATTTAGGTGCGTATGTAACTAACCGCACCCTCAACTGGTCATTGAAATACCTCCCCCCCACCCACTTTAACGTAGGTTTGTCTGTACGGATTTCAACCACACCCCTCCGTACGTATGTCCCCCAGTGCGATTCACACGTAGGTGCCTAATGGACGTCCGTGCGTAAAATCAACGTAAATAAAGTCACTACGCATGTGCAGTTACTCCGAAAATACGCACGGAACTCCGCGCAAAAACGGATCTGTGAGTACGGCCCCTTAACACCAAGTGCAATATATGGAACAAACTCTACTCTTAACAGAGATTAGAGCTTAAGTAGCAATATTAAAGGGTGTATTCATACCTAAGAAGCTCTTTTAGGAAATGACCTACCGCGCATGTGTCGTAGGTCATATACGCAATATATGTACGCGTTAGATCTGTAGATTGACTCTGTGTGGTTTTTAAAGACTGCACTGAGTGGTTTAATTAGAAATAGCCGGTGTAATGCCGCCTCGGGGAGCGATTAGGCAGAAGTGGGAGGGATTTAGATTAGCCGGGGAGGGCGGGGGGGAGAGGAAAGGTCTGGGCGTAGTTTCCTTCTTAGGAAGGAAACTCCGCACGGTTAGATAAGGTAGCCCTGTGGTACTCAAAAGTGGCATAAGGTAAACGGGAGGTGGGTTAGGGGCCGAGTGAGTTAGATGCGGATCTGTCCCTCTTACACTCACTCTTAGGTGTGAATACAGTCCAATGTCTTTGGTAAGTGCTGAATCCTATAATAATAGTTTATTAAGCAATGATTAGCTTAGGAAGTAAAGAAGAGATTATTAACAAAGTGTGTGGTATATAAAATATAGGAATAAATACATTAAAGAAAGGATTCAGTATAAAGCTGGGTACACACTACAGTCTCTTCACGTGATTCTCGGTCCAATAAAAAGATAAATGAGCATTTGGAATATTGTGTTTGTGTGTTTGCTACATCGATCAGCCTTTATCATGTCAAAGTACATCACATCGTTTCATATGATCTTTTAAAACTCACAATTTTACCGATTAAATGATGGAACGATGTCGGAAGAACAGATGGTTAGAAATGTATGTAAGAAATCTCAGAGTTGTCAGTAAATGGTGTGACTTACCGCATGAGTATCCACCAGTGACGAGGACAGCCAACAGGACCAGATTCCCAGTCATCTTCTAGATGAGAACAATGATTACTACTTGTATAATGCAATCCTAAAAACTGTATCAGTCTTGTGTAACGTGAGCAGAAAGTGAATCCTTACCGTTCCTTCACTTACCACCTCCTGGAATGAAGCTGAGGGATGATGCTTAAACTCTGATTTATCACCTCCCACAGGCCTCCAGTAAATATTCAGATATCTTAGTCTGGGAAATGTAAACCACCTACACCAGTATGCAATGTGCCAGCTATTTCTGCCAATGGAAAATCATGTTACTTCATATTGTATCTGGATAGTATATTACCAGAAATTAAAAAAGGGATTTTGATTATGGTGCAATTTTTATGCTTTATTTACACCATCATGATAATCCAGAAAATTCTTACGCAGATGTTTTTTGATAAGAATGGACCAGACTTTAGCAAAATGACGGCACTTACGGTATGGGTCTGGACCCTCCCGATGCAGACTTTAATAATGGAGATCTTTCCAACAGCGGGGTGCGATGGAACAAGATGCATCCAGCGTGTACACAAGGAGGGAGGTATTTCAATAGTACAATAAGGGCGTGTTTCCAGCTTTAAGCAATAGACACTGTCCAAAGGGCGGACGGTGCAGAAATCTTAAGGTTGGTTCCACGGTCCGTACATGCAGGGGGAGGGGCCTCCAAGCGCATCAGAGGCAGAGTTCTGGACCCGGTCTAACATCGCAACAGATCTTATACAGATTGGAAAGTAAAACTGGACTCATCCTGCATTTGGTGAACCCCTGTGCTAATAATGGGGGGTTTAGGTGTTATCCAGACATGAACCCATCTGCAGCTCTGGGTCCATACACAAGTGCAGCAAGTTGCATATGCACATATAGCAGCCAAGCATAATGATAGATACATCACTAGGTGCCTTCCCTTTCAGCAGGTGCAGGTGTCATGTTGTGTGTACTGGAAATGATGGTTGTGCTTCGTCTGAGTACTTAATTGACAATGCAAATGTAGGGATGCAGTCGCCGGTTAGAATGGCCTTACTTCGAGCATGATATAGCCGCCAGCTGAACAGGTATATAATTGCCCATTGCTAACAGCAAGAAGCAGCAGCGGCGATTAGGGATAGAATGTTGTCATGGGTAAAGGCTTAGGGCTTAAGGGAAAGTTAGGGTTAGGCTGTGGGGCATGGAGAGTTAGGGTAAGGCTGTAGGGTATGGAGGGTTAGGGTTAGGCTGTGGTGCATGGAGGGTTCGGGTAAGGCTGCAGGGTATGGAGGTTTAGGGTTAGGCTGCAGAAGATGGAGGGTTAGGGTTAGGCTGTGGGGCATGGAGGGTTAGGGTTAGGTAGCGGGGCATGGAGGGTTCGGGTAAGGCTGCAGGGTATGAAGGGTTAGGCTGCAGGAGATTGAGGGATAGAGTTAGGCTGCGGGGCATGGAGGGTTAGGGTCAGGCTGCAGGAGATCGAGGGTTAGGGTTAGGCTGCGGGGAATGGAGGGTTAGGGTTAGGTAGCGGGGCATTGAGGGTTAGGGTTAGGCAGTGGGACATAGAAGGTTAGGTTAGGGTTGGTGCTTGGGTGTTTGGCGCCCCCCTGTGAACTTTAAATTTGCGCCATTCTGATTAACAATTTAACATTTAACACCAGTGACTGTCCTAGAGTATAGTATCCATGGGGTAGATCCAGAACTACGTGTGTGCGTACGTATTTTCACGGAGTGTATTTTTGTACACGTAAGTTCGCTAACTCCCCCAGTCACACCCCTTGCACGGACGTATTTTTTTCAAAATACGCTACCCAAAACCTACCTTAACTTTTCCAAACGTAACAGCATACGTCCGCGAACGGACGTACTGAATACGTGAACGTACGCAGCTTAGCACGCCCATACTGTACACTTTAAATACCACCCCCGCCTACTTCACGTAAAACGCACGTATTGATGAGTAACGTAAATTTGGCACGCCCACACGTAAGTATTTACGTGAGACATACGTGAATCACCCATACGTCAAAAATTACGCTACGTGAATGTGCGTATTTCCTATGGTGCGCATGCGCAGTGCGTTCTAAACTGCGAATTTACGTCTCCGCCACGCGTAAATTCACGGAAAAGCGTAGTTCTGGATCTACCCCCATGTAAGCGTCATAAAACACAATCTTGTAACCACAATGAAAAAAGCAAATCATAGTCACTACTATACAATACAGACAGCATCCTAGTGTCTGATATACAATTCCCACTTCTTTCTAAAAACCGCCACACAAAACAGACAATATATCTTATCATTCATGTCTGTCCAGCCTCCCAGTATTCCTAATTCATGTCTGTCAAGCCTCCCAATATTCATAAATTAATGTCTCTCCATCTTCCCAATAATTCCCTATTCATGTCTCTCCAGCTTCCCAGTATTCCCAATTCATGTCTGTCCAGCCTCCCAGTATTCCCAATTAATTTCTCTCCATCCTCCCAGTATTCCCAATTCATGTCTCTCCAGCTTCAATGTATTCCCAATTCATGTCTCTCCAGCTTCCCAGAATTCCCAATTCATGTCTTTCCAGCCTCCCAATAATTCCCATCACATCTTCCCAGCCTCCCAGTATTCCCCATTCTTGTCTCTCCAGCCTCCCAGTATTCCCCATTCATGTATCTGCTACTCGCGTTGGCGTCCTCGGCCCCGGCCAGGTTGCGGTCTCCCTCCCGGTCTTGAGTGGTGCGAGTGTGTTTTCCATCTCACACTGTCCGTCCTGCCGGGTG
Source organism: Limnodynastes dumerilii (assembly GCA_011038615.1). Lineage (NCBI taxonomy): Eukaryota > Metazoa > Chordata > Amphibia > Anura > Limnodynastidae > Limnodynastes > Limnodynastes dumerilii. Next base: position 63,448 of record WWET01005955.1, read on the forward strand.
AGTGCTCCATCTGCTCCTTACTTATGCGTGCATCTGCGTTTGCTATCTTGCAGTCCGCCTGTAGTACTCCTTCTGTTTACCATCTCCATTCGGTGTTTACCATCTCACCTGTGAGTGTGTTCTGCCAGCCTGTCATTGCCACTGTGTGTATTACTCTTCAGTGTGTATCGCTGTGTGTGTTATTGCCACTGTGTGTACCATCTCCAGTGTGTATCGCTGTGTGTGTATTGCCACTGTGTGTTCCATCTCCAGTGTGTATCGCTGCGTGTGTTATTGCCACTGTGTATTCCATCTCCACTGTGTATACCATCTCTCAGTGTGATTGCAAAGGTTAGTCAGTTCCATCAGGCCTTGCCTCTCGGTGTGCTGTTATTCAGCTGTCAGCACTTCTTCCTCTAGTCCCTTTTGGGACCTGTTGTGCTCCTTTCCTGCATCCCTGTATACCTGGTTTCGTGTCGGTGTACTTGATATTGTACTCCTGTATATGAGGGTTCCAGTTTGTTCATTCTTCCTAGTACTGCTGTGTGCAAGGGTTCCAGTGTGCAATCGGGTTCCTGCCTCCATACCTATGCTGCAGTACCCCTTGAGGGCTATCGCAGGGGGCCGTGACCTACTAGGCGAGCAGCCCAGACTATCCTCACCATCAGAGGCTCTACTGAAAACCTGGTTCTGATATAGACCCCGGTGAGAACCCCCTTGGCCGTCTGTAACACTCCTAAGCATGGGGAGTGAGCACACTGGGGGCTTCAGCTGGATCACAATCTTAACCATCCCCGTCCCACAGCCTAACCTTAACCTTACTCTAACCAACCCTGTCCCACAGCCTAACATTAAGCCTCCCTTCTCCACAGCCTAACCCTAACCATCCCCTTCCCGCAGCCTAACCTTGATGGCATTGGGAACTGGTACCTTGTCAAAATAGGAACATTATACATTGTACCTGTTCCGATATACAAATATTCTAAATTAGAAAGCTGTCGTTACTGATACAGCCACGATTAAGCTGTCAGATGTATCTGAATCGAAACAGACACTGCCAAAGCGGCAACTACATTGCGTTTTTTGTCTAATAAAGTGTAATAAAGATAGATCAACACATAGTTTTCAAGCATTTTTTATTCTATTTACCATTACAGTTGTAGTGAGGGGGATCAGAGCAACTGCAGGGAATCAGGGGGTGGGAAAGGAGGAATGAAGGGAGAATACTTGAATTCTTTAATGACAGATGAAAACAGACGTTAAACATGGTTTTGGGCCTGATCCAGAGCTACGATGGTGCCGTCCGACGGGCGAATGCGTACGTTCGCCCGTGCGTATAAACATACACGCCCATGACACTCCCATTGAAAAGTACCTGCTTACGGCGGCTATACCCTACACTAGGTACTACCGTCGGCCGTACGAATTTTCGCACATAATACGCTGAGCGTACGGGCTTAGCACGCCCATACTGTACAATTTAAATGGCTATCCCCGCCTCCGTGTAGTAAAACGAGCGCCCAGGCGATCGTCGTACTGAACGCACGCCCCTCGAGCGAACACTTTGCTCACAATACGACCGCTATCCGCTCATGTCGTCCAGCCGACCCGAAGTTGTCATACTGAGCATGCGCAGTGCGAATTTTCGTACGAAAATACGCAAAAAACGGTCGTACGCTCGCTCAAAATCGGACAATTTCGTAGCTCTGGATCAGGCCCTTTGTCTTTAAAACAGTTTGATAATACACCAGCTTTGTATCTTCTACGGCATCATATATGTCCTTCATATCTTACAGGAGAGAGGAGAAAATTCTCTTTATGTCACAAAAAACCCAAACTGCGAGTTTATTGTGTTAGAACCAAAAGATATAGTTATCTAATTCCTAAATGTTTTTTTTGTATTGTTTCTGTGTCTGTAGATGTTGGAATATCATTCAGATCAGTGGTAGAAGATAAGTACTGCAGATTCAGTAATTTCCTTGCTAGCACTATATTTATAGATGTTACCATATCCATCCCAGTCAAACCCTGTGAAGTCTCCGCATTGTCTGGGGCTTTCCTCAGGAAAGTAGCCTCCTCCTCCCACGCAATACTGTAAAGTTAAAGAGATTCATGGTTAGCTGGTTAATAGCAGTGTGCTGGAGAATGTTTCCCCCTTTGTTTCTGTGTAGATTACCCCTGTCTTTCTTGCACCTGTTTATTAACTTAAAAATTGATTTGAGCAATTGCCATTTTGTGTAACTTAAATAGATTAATTTTGAAAAAAGGAAGGTAGAAATAAAAATGGTGAAATAGAAAACAAATCTTTTTCCTGAAATCAAACCTATAACAAAATGTGATCTGGACCCTGACTTAATAACGTCAGGTTTTTTCTGTACCTCACATACAGAAATAAGGTTGGATTCAGACTTAAGAAAGAGCTTGAAATTAAGGGCCGTATTCAGAGATCCGTCTGGCGATCGGGCCGCAAATATACGCCTGGACGGAGCAGGTTACACCCACCAAAACCCCAGTCACTCCCCTTGCTGTCCCCGTGCGGACGTAGATTTAGACCTGCATTGACTTGCCCTAACTGTCCGCACTCACTTCCGAGCGGATGTGTCGTCTGTACGTATATTTCCAACCCTATATCTGTAAGCGCACCCACTTTCCATCATTTAAATGCCCCTCCCCCCGTCCATTTCTATGCGAATCCTTCTGTGCGTATATTGCCGTTGCACTTAGGTGCGAATTTTTCTACACCCGATTCACAAGTCCGTCCCTTAGGCATTTCCGTGCTTATCCTCTACATTAACGGCGTATAAAAGTTACTATGCATGCGCAGTTGATCCGATCCTAAAAATATGCACTGAACTTTAGTCAAAAACGGATCTCTGAATACGGCCCTAAGAGAGAAAAGTTACTCCTGGGCTAAACCATGGTGATTGCAGAGGAGTCATATTTCATCTGTTGCAAACAGTATTAGAGTTGAGAGGTGATGTTTCCAATCCCAAGTCAATTAACAGTGTAATAGTAAAGCTGGTCAGTATCTGTGTGCAGTAAGCTAAAGCAATGATATACCACTGCATTCAAAGAGTACAATTAACTTAACTCCCCCTGCAATCAACATGGTTTAGCCCAGGTGTAACCTTCCTCTCTTAGGGCCTGATTCAGAGATCCGTTGGCGAACGGGCCGCAAATATACGCATCTAAGTGGCAGGTCAGAACAGGTTACACCCACCAGAATAAACAGTCACTCCCCTCGCAACCTCCGGCCAGACCTAAACTTTCACCTCCATAGACTTGCCCTAACTGGCCGCACTCACTTCCGACCCTATGTGTATTAGTTGCGTATATTTAGGGCCCTAACTCTGTAAGAGCGCCCACTTTCCCTCATCTAAATGCCTCCCCCCTCCCATTTCTATGCAAATCCTTAGGTCCGTATATTTCCACCGCACTTAGGGTCGCATTAGTCTCCGCCCGATTCACAAGTCCGACCTTAAGGCATTTCCGACCTTAACTTCAACGTACATGGCGTTGCACTATTACTACGCATGCGCAGTTGATGCAAAATAGATCCGACCCTAAATATACGCCTGGAACTATCGTTAGTTCCGGATTTCTGAATCAGGCCCTTAATTTCAAGCTCCTTCTTAAGTTTATTTCCACCCCTAGCCTGTTGTTATGTTCTGTGCATGCTGAGTTCATTCTCTCCGTATGATTGTACGGATCCACAATCCATATATTGCAGTGCAGGGGTGGATCACCAATTCTGTACGTTTGCCTCTGCACAGCATTTTGTTCCAGATTCACGCTTAAGAACATACTTTAATACACGCAGGCCGTGCGCATATCTTGGCGACTTTATGCAATCTGTGCATGCACCATCCAGATGTTACACCCATTAAGCACATATTTCAACTTCTTGTCTAATGAGATCCGTAATGAGGGTCACGCCATACTCCGTAAGTAGGAAGTTAAGAAAAGTGAGTGGAGGGGGCATTTAAATAGGGCAGTATGGAGGCGTTTGCAGAGTCCGAACGTACTTTAGCAAAATCTGCACAAAGATACACACAGAGAGTAAAGGCAGCTCCATGGACGCAGAAGTCAGTAAAAAGCCGTAGGAACGAGGGGCGTGTCATGGAAGGGCACTTGCACTTAGTTGCGTATTTTTGCACTTATTTCCTTCTTATCTGTGGATTAGGCCTTTGTGTCAATGCTTGCTATTATTTGTTAATATTTTTTGTCTGTATTTTCCTTTTTTTGTGTAAATTCTACTTGTACCTTTAACTACAGTAAATTCAGCCCTCACAAGATGACTGTTATGTGATTATTCCTAAGAAACTCTGATGTTACTCGATGAGTCACAGCAATCTATCCCTGGAGAACTGAACACGGTGCCCTAACCTCCCCTTCTATTACCCTAACCCTCCCTTCCCCACAGCCTGACCCTGACCCTCCCTTACCCACAGCCTGAACCTAACCCTCCCTTCCCCGCAGCCTGACCCTGACCCTCCCTTACCCACAGCCTAACCCTAACCCTCCCTTCCCCGCAGCCTGACCCTGACCCTCCCTTACCCACAGCCTGACCCTAACCCTCCCTTCCCCCCACCCAGACCCTGACCCTTGATCCTGACCCTCCCTTCCCCACAGCCAGACCCTGACCCTCCCTTCCCCGCAGCCTGACCCTTACCTTCCCTTCCGCACAGCCAGACCCTGACCCTCCCTTCCCCGCAGCCTGACCCTATCCCTCCCTTCACCGCATCCTGACCCTAACCCTCCCTTACCCACAGCCTGACCCTAACCCTCCCTTCCCCACAGCCTGACCCTAACCCTCCCTTCTCTATGGCCTAACTCTATGACCCCCCTTCCCCACACCCTGACCCTAACTATGGCCCTAATCCTCCCTTCCTAAAAGCCTAACCCTTACCCCCCTAACACTAACAGTCCTCTGAGAGGTTACTCACCTCTCTGTAGCTGTCTGCAGCGGGTCCTGTGAAAATGAATGGGTGAGTATGCCGATCGGCACACTCCCCCATTCATAAAAAATATTCTAAAATGGCTGCCTATTCCAAATAGAGAGAGCCGAAAAGAAACTTTCAGCCGTCTCTATAAAGCAGCCCATTGCAGCCGGGACTGCAACTGCATTGATATATAGTGTAATCTCTATAGATTGCTGTTATTAGTACTATTCTTTCTGTATATATTGCCAACATACTGTATTCTGCAGCTTAGTACAGTCAGAGTAATGTGCTCAGTCACATCCTTGGCGTACGTTCGAGGGCATGTGTCTGTGATTGCTTAGGTCACAAGGCGTCTTGTTAACGCAGCAGATTTATAAACCAAAGAATTACATAAGAAAAAACAGCTTTTGCCATGAAAGTTGGTAGTTACCAAGAACAGGATCCAGAGTTTAGATTCCGCTGCTCTTGGAGCTCTGAGCACAGTGGCAGCAGCTGTCCTTCTTCCCTCGCTCGTAAGTCTCCCACACAATACACCTGACCTTATAACTTCCACTCCATCCTTGTGTAAAATGGGGACAGTTTACGTCTGGATACGTCTGGATACAGCGGAGAGCTACACGAGGATGGTGCAGTCTTATGGTTGGAGTCTTGTGCTGAAATTCCTTATGAGTGAAGGCAGTGGTCTGCCTGTGGTGTTGCATGAAGTCTAGTATGGATCTCCACTGATGGTGCTCTTGGATCTTTGTGCAGCAGGATCGGAACTCTGGATCCAGTCCTTACTTATGCAAATTTGCCATAATAACTAATTGATGTTTTATTAACAATGTTTAACTTCTTTCTCTAGGAGTGAATCAACTTACATGTTCCGTATCACAGGGCTGGCCAGGGTTCAATTTCATTCCTGGGCACAGGGCTAACGCAGCATTTTCATTGTTAAACACTCTGAATTGGATAAAGCCAGCAGTCATTTTATCTGAAAGGGAAGGATCAGAACTGTAGCTCACTGTTATGTATGTAAATTCCTCTTAAAGCTGGGCTCACACCTATACAATCATACTTGCAAATCCCAATGACCACATGATTCCCGTGTGCACACTACCAGCAGATTGGAGATCATCATCTCTCATAACCATCTGCTGGGACAATCCTGACCCCATACACACTGTACAGATCTCTGTCTATGCTGCACAGAACAGTCGGACAGATAATCAGACCTGCGTACACAATACAAGCATTTGTCTAACATGGTACCATTACTGATCCTGATTTTCAAGACGTTTATAAAACCAAATCATCCAATGCAACCTTTCTTCTGTACAAATCAATGATAAAAATGTAATCAATTAATAAATAAATAAAATAAATTAATAAAATTAATGATACAAAGATTTCCCTTGTATTATTGAGTGTTCCAACAGAAGCACAAAGGCCTCTTTCATACATTGGTATAGTCATGATTTCCCCCATAACAGTCCAAAGATTTACAAATTGTAGAGACATCATGATATGTGCTGTCGAACTTGCACATAATATTGTACAGATGTCACCACAAAAAAAACTCTAAATGATGTATTTTTCACATTTTCCTAACATTTCAGTATAATGCATTTCAGTGTGAAAAACTTACCTCCTGCAAGCTTTGAGTAATAACTTGCGGTCTTCTCTGCACTTCCCAAATCATATACAACGGGAACAGCAGGACCATTGTTTTCTGGGCATTCGCCAATGCCATAAATAACTGGGTATTTCTGAAAGAAAATAATTGAAGGTAGTTACATTTTGTAGTTGCTTCATTATCGATCAGTATTTAAAATCCTGGCACTGCCTAAAATCTTTAGGTAGCCATGTGGACAACCATAAACCACACCTCCAGAGCATAACCAATCACAGACACCCATACAAGGTCCATGCTTTGCCCTCTGTCACATGTCTGCACCTTCTTTGACAGCTTATAGGCACTGGTTTAATGGAAAAAAATAAAGCTGATCATTATTTGATCCAAAAATACTAATAATACTAACATAACCTCAGTGCCATGAGGTGATAAGTATGCAGTCTAGAATCATAGGAAATAAGGATTTGGATTTTGTGACAAACATTTGAAATGTCACTGAACCATGAATTGCCCTTGTTAAATTATGTGCACAAGCTGAGAGCAGGTCTGTTGATTTATTACACAGCATACACACAAAAAACAAACACCCATAAATCAGGGTTGCTGACTTTTTAAAACTCCCCCGGAGGGAAGCCATAGCATGCTGTAAGTGGCGGGGTTTAATGAAGCGATTTATGCAATCATTCATGTAATCTTTAGTGTTCCAGGGGATGGTCGGGGCTTGATGACATCATTAAGTCCCGCCCCCATCTCTAGTTACACTAGGGATTACAATCGATTTTGATAGCTGGTTGGGACTTGCGGGAGCTTTGCCGGCTCTCCTGGGATACTGGGAGAACTGCCCAAATTTCTAATAAAAAATATAGTAAATATTCTATAAGAATCCTGTCTCAATAACTTAAGGGTTAGAAGAGCTTGAATATTGAGAAATAAGCATCGCCAGTTAAAAATTTATACATGTATTGGGCTGGATCCAGACCTTGTTAAGTGCATGAACTTAGTTACACCTGGGCTAAACCATGTTGATTGCAGGGGGAGTCAAGGCAATTGTATTCTTTGCATGCAGGGATATATCTTTGAATTGCTTACTGCACACAGATACTGACCAGCTTTACTATCACACTGTTATTTAGACTTGGGATAGGAAACATCACCTCTCAACTCTAATATTGTTTGCAACAGATGAAATATGACTCCCC